>MU404096.1:55795-321770 GCA_022695795.1 Biscogniauxia marginata | reverse complement strand
TATTTATGTTTAACTTGTTAAACGATAAAAAATAAGTATATTTTATAAGTATATTAATAATTACTTATATATTATTATAAAGTACTTTTATAATAAAATCTTTTAATTTAAGAAATTTCATTACGAAATCTTATATAATTATGTATTATGCTTTTTTAAGTATTTAAATTAATTATAATAATTTATATAGTTTATATCGTAATACTTTAATTTTATTATAAATATTATAATTCTTTATAACTCTTTTAACTATTTATTTTATTTTTGGAAAGTTAAACTTTTTTTATAACCGTTTTAACGTCTTAAAAATTCCTTAATAACCGTATAAAAAGTATTTATAGAATTCCTTAATAAATTTGTTTTATATTCGTTTTAATATATAAATCTTTATTAAAACTATAATTATTTTTCTTTTTAATTATAATTTTCTTTAAAACGTTATTTTTAGTTTTTTATATTAATTCGCATATAAATTAATACAATTAATTTATTATTTTGTTATTTAAATGTTTTCTTTTTTCTTAATATAATAAATTCCAAAATTAAACTTAAATAAGAAAATTATTTAATATTTTTATTTTTAATTAAGCGTTTATATTATTATAAATCGTGTAAAGTTTTTATAGTTTAAATAAATATTAATAGGTTCTTTAATTTTATTAAATTATAATTCCTATTTTTTTAATGTTTTAATAATTATTAATAATTTAATTTAACACTGTATAGTGCTTTAAATAAATATATAACTAAGTACCATTTTTTATTATTTTTTAATTACTTTAAAACTGCTTTAATAACGAAATTTAAGGCGTTTATCCTTAGTCGTTTTTTCTTATTTTCATTTAGAAGTTTATATATAACTTTATTAGTTATAACTTTTTTTAATTATTAAAAAACTGTGACGAACCTCCCTGTGTGTTCCTAGTCAGCTGACTTTACAGGTGAGTACGTACTGGGTTTTCTTGGTTTAAAGGTAACAATGGGTTGAGATTGATTCAATTAATTCACAATGTTATGTTCGTCAGAGAGGTTTCAAGGTACTCTCACTATAGTATCAAAGAGTGACTGTAGTCTTAGATTAATAGCTAAAGAATTAAGAACTAGATACATGAGAAATCCCATCCTTCTTATACTAATTCTTTCTTGTACACAATCTCTGTCTGGTATGTTGGATACCTTTGGATCCGACTCATCCACTCGGATCCTCTTGTGTATGGCTCCTTTTGGATCCAACTCATCAAGTCGGATCCACATCACGTGACGTAGGATCGTATTCCCTACTCATGCCCACAAGGCGGGCATCCCTGGTCCGTGCCCCGAATACCCATGTTGAATGTCCCCTTCCCATGGTTGGGTCGTAACAAAAAGATTTAAAATATTTTTTATTTTTTATTTTTTATTTTTAAAATTAACGTTAAAAACGCCTTATTAAAAATTAATTAAAATTTAAAGAAAACCTTAATAAGTACGAAATAAAAAAAGTATTAAATTTAAAAAAAGTTAATAATTAATTATAATATTTTGTTAAATAAAAAGGTTATTTATTAAAAAATACTTAAAAAACTTAATAAATAAGCTTAAAAGTTAAGATTTTAATTTAAGAAAAATAAGTCGAAAAAAGAGATAACCACGGAAATAATTTTAATTTATTTAATTAAAAACTATTATACGACTTAAAAACGCTTTTATTTTTTTAATTTATTTAGGTTTTAAAAATTACATTATAATATTTTTAAACTCTTTTTTTAAATAAAGTCGCGTTAACGACGTAAACGAAAAATACGTATAACAAATTTGTTTATTTCGAATTAAAGTTTAAGGAGCGCCGCCTCCGCTTAACGCTTTTAAAAAAGAAGTCGCTTTTTTTTTAAATTTAAACGATCGAAAGAATTTAACCATATTTTAAAATTATCGTATAAACCTTTTTAATAAATATATTTATTACATTTTAATGATTTTTTAAATGTTATAATATATAAAAAATTATATTTAAAATAATAAAAGCACGGTATAATATTAATATTTATCTTATAAAGGTTAATATATCGCGTAAAACTTTCGCGTTTTTTTCTTTAATTTAGTTATTAGCGCTTAATAATATAGTTATTAAACATAATAAAATATAAAAAGAAAATAAACTTATTAAAAGAAATTTTTAAAATAAAATTTTTAAAGAAAAAAAATAATATTACAAATTAAAAATATTAAAAAGGTTTTTAATAAAAGTATAAAGTATAAACTAAGAATATAAAAAACGAATAACTCGAGTTAAAAAGGTAATATAACGTTATATAATATAAATTCTTATTAATTTAAGAATTTATAAAAATCTAGTATGTTAAATTCTTAAAGATAAAAAAATTTAACGATATTTAATATATTAAAATAAAAAATATAAAAAATAAAAAATAAATTTAAATAAATTTAAATTTCTTTTATATTTAATTATTTATTCTCGTTTTTAAGTTATTAATTTAAAATTAAAGTCATTTTTTAATATTATAATGAAAGTACTTTAAAATCTTTTTAACGAATAAGGTATTATAAATCTTTTAAATTAACCTCGATTTATTATTATTTTTAAATTAAGAAAAACCTAATATATACTTACTTATAAGGTTAATTAACTAAGAACATATAAAGAGGTTCGTTATATTATATCGATAACGAAAAGCGGTTTTTTATTTTTTATTTTTTAATTTAAATAAAGTAAAACTTATTTTTTAAGTTAAATTTAATAAATTATTTAATTATATTAATTTGTTTTTAAAGTTTTTTTATTATAAATAATAAATATTTATTTAATTTAATAATTTAATTAAGGCCGTGGTAATTTATATAAAGTTTTAATTTTTACTTATACGTTTTAAATACGAATAAAATTAATATTAATACTAATAATTTAAAACGTGTTACGAACTAACAAGGGTAAAGAGAATTGAGTTAGTCATGTGATCTAAGGTCACATGACTCTAAAGGGAATTCTCTGTTGGACTCTTAAGAATTAAAGAGAATGTCAGAATTCTCTGTTAGACTCTTAAGAATTAAAAAGAATGTTAGAATTCTTTATTAAACTCTTGAGAATTAAAGAGAATATAAGTGTTACTTCTTATAAAGAATGAAGTATAAGTAAATTAAAATTTCTTATGTATCTAGTTATTTATTTTAGTTCTTTAGTTATTAATTTAAAACTATAGTTACTTTTTAACATTATAATGAAAGTACCTTGAAATCTCTTTAACAAATAAAAACATTATAAATCACTTAAATTAATCTTAAATTATTATTACTTTTAAATTAAAAAAACCTAATACGTATTTACTTGTGAAGTTAGTTAATTAGGAATATATAAGAAGATTCGTTATATTTTAATAGCTTTTTAATTAGTGTTTAATATTAGTTTAAGAAAAAGGACTCTTGGTTGGACCGTCTTAAAATAAGTATACCCCTTAAAATTAAAAGGTAACAAAAAAAGAAATAAGTAGGAAAATAATAATTAACGAGCTTTTAAACGAAAACTTTAGATTTTTTTACGGTATAATAAAAAGGTTTAAAAGAACTAACATAAGAGTTAATTATAGTTGTAATTAAAAAAGAGTCCTAAAAAGACATCTTAAAAGCTTAGTAAGAAGAATTATTTAAAAAAAAAAAAGAAGAGAAAGAAGAAACACTTAAAAAAGAAAATAAATAAGTAAAATAACTTTTACCTCTTAAAAATAAATAATTAAAACTACTTTTAAATAATAGCGATTTTAATAATTTAAACGATAAAAACAACATAACGACTCTCGATATAAAAGGTTTTAAATTAATTATATTTAATAAATATAATGGGTTAAGCGATTTAAAGGGATTTTTAATTTAAGCCGGAACCTATTTACGGTTTTATTACGGAATAATTACTATTAAGGAATAAAAGGTTTTTATAGTATCTTAACTCCTCGTTAAAACTGCCTTAATTTAGTTTTAACCGGTATTAAAAGATCATTTAAAAAATGGATTAAACGCTTAAAAAGATATAAAGAAGGTTTTTAAAGATTATAAAGAGTTTAAAAAATAACTTAAGTTTATATTTAACAACTTAATTCTTAAGTAATAAGTCGAAGCTCGACTTTATAAATTACAACAAAATAAAAAAGCTTTAAATTACGTTATTAAGTTTAAAAAACTCGCAAGCTAGTTATAATTACTTATTAAAAGCTTATATTATTTATTTTATTAAGAACTAAAAAACTATATAAAGAAAGGAACTTAGAAAAATTTAATAATTACGTTATAATAATAATTGTTATTAATAATAAAAACTTCGAACGGTACTTTAAAAAGAAAAAAACGATATAACGAAGAAATGGCGATCAACAAAAAAAAGGAAATTACAAAAGTAGTACCAAAACAAAAAAAAGGCACTAAAACTAAGTTAAACCCCATTAAAATCAACGCTACTTAAAAAAAGCAAAAAAAACAAGATAAATTAATTATTAAGTGTTTTAATTGTAAGAAGAAAAAACATTATAAAAACGAATACCAAAATCTTAAAAAACAAAAACTAAAAACAAGAAAAATTCCTTAACCCGAGAAAAGAACCTTTAAAGCAAAAATTCATTTCGAAAATAATAAAGAAATAAACTAAGTATTTATTATTATTACTATTAAAACAAAAAAAAACGAAAAGATCTTTATAAAAAGAAATTATAAATATTATTAAATCGACCGCAAAAATTATTTAAAGCACGACTACTTATATTTAAAGTACTTCACGTTAAAATAAGCTAAATAAGGATATAATAAAAGCGAATTACTATACGAGTATAATATTTATAAATTAAGATACGACTTAAGAATTAAGTTAAACCATGATAAGTTACATTAAAGCCATTATAACGACGATAAATGCGAAACTTATTAAAAAAAAGTTAATATAACAACTTAAATTAAAGGTTTTATATAAATAATAATTATAATATTTATTAAAGTTTAAATAATATTAATTAACTTAATAAGTTACTAAGAAAAGAACTTGAAATAAAGCTAAAAATGGAAAAACAATCGAAAAGGGAATATATATCGTTACATTAAAGCTTTTATATTAACGACGTTTATTAAATACATAGAAATTCTAAAGATAAATTTAGTTATTATCCTTAAAAACTAGAAAGTAATAACACGGAAAAAAATAAATATATTTATAATAACGTCTTACGATGGTTATATTATTTTAAAGTATGTTATTTTCACTTAAGTTCCGAAAAAAGCAACGAAGTAATTATTAAGAGTTATATATATTATATCTTAGTATTATGCGATATACACGATTTACTCGAAACGGGTTTCGAAAAAAACGAAATCGAGGAAGAATTATAAGAATTATAAAAAGGATTATATATTTTATAATAACTCGAAAAACGAGCTAAGTATAATATTAATTTATTTAGCTTCGTAAGAAAGTATTTAATAAAATAATAAGTAAAAATACGTGCGACTAAATTAAATTATAAACAAATCGTTAAGATATATTTCAAAAAAAAAGGGAAAGTTTTTAGAAATCTATATAAACCTATAAAGAAATATCGAGTTATTTTTAATAAGTAAATTTAAGGATTATACTTTTTATTTAAAGATAATTTAAAACTTTAAGAGATTTCGAGTTAATAAAAAAATAAATATAAACTATAAAAAGGTTCTCGAAAAAGAATTAAAGTTTTAATATGCAAGGTTTTATATAAAAAATAGACTTTTTATTTCTTATTATGTAAAAGGTAATTAAAGAGATTATTTAAATAACGATTATTAAAAACACGTTTTTATAAAAGCTTAAAAATAGAAAGATATCTAGGTCGTAACGACTTAAAAAAACCTAAAAAAGAAAAGGCGTGGAAAACTAAAAAACGGCAAAGGCTTTCGCTAGTAAGGCAGCGAAAAACTATAAATAACAAGTTTTTATATGAAGTTTAATTAAGACTCGATAATATTATTATAACTAAAGTTAAGTATAATAAAAAGGAGTATAAAGCCTTTATAAACTTAAGAGTAAATAAAAGTTATATCTTAATTAAAATAACTTAAAAAGATAAAATATTATAAGTATATAAATAAAGTTTATATTAATTACGGAACTTTAAAGGATATATATTTAGTTACGAGAATAGTAAAGTGCTAAGAGAAATAATTCTTTTCTCGGTAACCATTTAAAAACATCTTAAATAAGTCATTTTTAATATTATATATATATTAAGTTACGATATAATATTAAGAATAAATTAGCTTAAAAAAGTAATTCACAAATAAATTTCGAGATAAATACGCTTTATTAAAATTAAAATTAAAAGGAGTTAATTATTACGAGTTATAAGATAAGTAACGCAAGTAACTTTAAAAAAACGGATATAAAAACGAAATATATTGCTTATATAATTCGAGTAATTAAGTTTAAAGATTTAACGAAAAGAGTACTACGTAAATATTTTCGTTTTTATAAATTATTTAAAAATAAAACAAAAAAAGAATTATTAGAATATAGTTAGTAAAATTATTAGATTTACTTTAAAAAAGGAAAATAATTAAAATTATTTTTAATATATCTTATAAATTAAAAAAAATAAAAAGCATTATAAAAAAGAATTTAAAAGGATTTTAATAAAGGATATATTCGAGAATTAAAGTCCTTATTAAGATACCTAGTAATTATAATATTAAAAGTTAATAAAGATAAAAAGTAACGTATTAATAAAAAAAGAAATTTAATGTGGCGACGAGTAATCGATTATTAACCCTTTAATAAGATAATAAAAAAGAATAAATATTCGTTATTACTAATGAAACTTATGAAAAAATAAATTAGTAAGGCTTAAATCTTTATAGTATTAAATTTTCGCGATAGTTATTATATAATTAAAATGGCTAAAAAACATGAATAATATATCGCTTTTCGAACGGTATATAGATATTATAAGTATAAAGTTATGTTATTTGGACTTATTAACGCATTTATTACATTTTAATATATAATTATAACGGTTTTTCGTAAATTTCTAAATAAATTTATATTCGTTTATTTAAACGATATATTAATTTACTTAAAAAGTAAAAAAGAACATAAGAAATATATAAAATAAGTATCAAAAGCTTTAAAAAAATAAATCTACTTCTTTATTTAATTAAAAGTAAATAGCATATTAAAAAACTAGATTATTTAGGGTTTATAATAAGTTTAAAAGAAATTTATATTTAAAAGGGAAAAATAATAGTAATTAAGGATTAACTAGAACTTAAAAGTGTTATAAATATATACGCATTTCTTGGCTTTATTAATTACGTTAAATAACTTATTTAAGATTTCGGGCGAATAACTAAGCTATTAACAGAATTAATTACCTTAACGAAAATAAGAGAAGCTTTTTATTTTATTAAAAAAGCTAAACGGGTTTTTTAACAATTAAAAGAAACGACTAAGGATAAACGCCTTAGATTTCGCTATTAAAGCAATTTTAAAGTAACTAGAAAATAATAGAAAATGATATTTAATCGCGTACTTATTTAAAGCACTATATAGTGCTAAATTAAATTATTAAATTTATAACAAGGAATTATTAATAGTTATTAAAGCATTAAAAGAATAAGAACTATGGCTTAGCGGAACTAAAGAACTTATTAATATTTATTTAAATTATAAAAACTTTATACGATTTATAATAATATAAACACTTAATTAGAGATATAAGCGTTAAATGATTTTTTTGTTTAAATTTAAATTTAAAATTTATTATATTAAGGGAAAGGAAAACATTTAAATAAACTTTCTTAGTAAAAAAGGAGATTATAAATTAAAAATCAATAAAAGAGATATCTAGATATTTAAATAATAAAATAACGAATTAGTTATATTAGCTTATATGCGAATTAATATAAAAAACTAGAAATAATGTTTTAAGGAAAATTATAATTAAAAAGAAAAGTAATTATAGTTTTAATAAGGATTTAATAATAAACTCCTTTTATATAAAGAAAAGGTTTACATATTAAAACGAGTATAAAACGAATTTGTTAAAGAATTTCACGAATATTTTTTATATGGTTATTAAGGAATTTTTAAAACGATAAAACGACTTTAAGAAGAATTCGACTTTTTAGGAATATAATAAATAGTTAAAAGAATTATAAAGAATTATAACGTTTATAATAAGACTAAAGTATCACGATATAAACTATATAAATTATTATAGTTAACTTAAATACCTAATAAAGCATGATATATAATTATATAAGATTTCGTAATAAAACTTTTTAAGTTAAAAGATTTTATTATAAGAGTACCTTATAATAGCATATAAGTAATTGTTAATAAACTCACAAAATATACTTATTTCTTATTATTTAACGAATTAAGTATAGTAAAATAACTAGCTTTTAATTTCTTAAAAGAATATGTTAATAAATATGGATTATCGAAACATATTATTTTAAATAAACCTAATAAAACGAATGAAAGTTAAATAAAAGTTGTTTATAACGTATTATCCTTAAATAAACGAATAAACAAAGAAATTAAACTAAACAATAAAATAATATTTACGAAGTTATATTAATTAGGAAATAAATAACTAAGTAAAATTACTATTAATAACTTAAATAGTATATAACATTTCGGTTAACGAGAATATAAAGATATTATTATACGAGGTAGTGTATAGGTAAAAAGCGGAAGTTTAAAAATAATCGATTAAATTTATAAAAGCATTAAAAGTCGAAATAAAAGCCTTAAAAGTAGAAGTACTATTCGAAAAGGTTTAAGTAATATAATAACGGCTATAAAAAGAATTATAATTTATTTAGGATAAAATAATAAAGTATTATAACAAAAAAAGAATTAAAAGACTAATTCTTAAAAGAGAAAATATAGTTTATTTGTTTTATTAATAATAAGGCGTAATATTAAAAATACTTTAAATTAAAATAAAACGGCTTAGTAAAAAACTTAAGTTTAAGAAGTTAAAACTATATAGGATTAAAGAGGTTATTTTAAAAGTTAATTATAAGTTAATATTATTAAAAAGATTTAAAATATATTTTATATTTTATATTTTACTTTTAAAATTAATATTAAAAAACGTTTTACTAAAAAATTAACTAGAATTTAAAAAAAACCTTAATAAATACGAAATAAAAAAAATATTAAATTTAAAACGAGTTAAAAGTTAATTATAATATTTTGTTAAATAAAAAGGTTATTTACTCGAGGAGAATACTTAGGAATTATTTAAGTATTTAAAGAATTTAACGGCTAAACTTGAGAACTTTTACTGTTAAAACCTAGATCACTTAAGAGGATCTAAGGATCTAAATTATGATTTAATTATAATTAATTAAAAGAGGGAACGGCCTTAAAAGTAACTTTAACTTATTTAATTAAAGATAACTATTTAACTTAAAAACGCTTTTATTTCTCCTTAATACGTTTTTAATCTTTTAACTCGTTTAAGTTTTAAAACCCACGTCGAATAAATTAAACCTTACGTTTATGTAATTATTTAAATTAACGATTTAACTGCGTAATTTTACTTGATAGTTCTTAAAGTTATTAAATAGTTACTCGTTTTTCTCGGTTAATTTTAAGTTTTTTTTTAAATGTTTTAAAGGGATTTTAAGGAAATATAATTACCGTTATAAGAAGTAATATTAGCTTCGTTATAATTCTAATATTTCTTTCGGTCCTTTAATATCTTGTATAATAAGCCCCTCTTAAAATAGCGAGTATAAGGTATAATTATATATTTAAATTAATCGATGGCGGCGACTAATTTATATCGGTATTCGAAAGAATTCTTTTTTTTAAACTTATTTATACATTTTTAATAACACGATAAAATAATATAATTAAAATAAAAAGTTACTAAGAAAAAAAGTTTTAAGGATAAAACCATTTAAAAGGGAGATATAATGTTACGAACTAATAAAGGTAAAGAGAATTAAGTTAGTTATATAATTTAAGGTTATATAATTTTAAAGGGAATTCTCTGTTAAACTCTTAAGAATTAAAGATAATATAAGTGTTACTCTTTATAAAGGATAAAATATAAGTAAATTAGAATTTCTTATGTATTTAGTTATTTATTTTAGTTTTTTAGTTATTAATTTAAGATTATAGTTACTTTTTAACATTATAATGAAAGTGTGACAAACCTCCTTGTAACTTCCTAGTCAGCTGACTTCACAAGTAAGTACGTACTAAGTTTTCTTAATTTAAAGGTAATAGTGGGTTAAGATTAGTTTAATTGATTTACAATGTTATATTCGTTAAAGAGGTTTCAAGGTACTCTTATTATAGTATTAAAGAGTGACTATAGTCTTAAATTAATAGCTAGAGAACCTAAGACTAATTACACAAGGAAACCCCATTATATTTATAGTTATTTAGATTTATTATTTAATTTAAGCTCTATTTTACTCTTAAAGCATAAGAGAGCGTGCTCCGTTTTGCTCCCAAAACATAACGGAGCGCCGTTCTATTATCACGTGATAATAAGGGAGAAGGGAGAACCCAAATCCGGACGCGTAAAGGCAAAGGGTAAATAGATCTAGTTAAATCGTAACACTATTCTTCCCTTCCCAGGATCTTTGTCCCGAAGATAAAAATGAGCTTTTTTCCCTTCTTTTTTCCTTGATAGTTCCTCGTTACCATTTTATTAATAATTATTATGTTAATTAATGGAATTTCTAAGTTGAAAAGCAAACCTAAAAGTTTTACCGTTTGTCGGAAAGATATCATTTAATTAATTCACGATTTGGGGTTTAAAGTTATGCTTTATCGTTTTTATTTATAAGAAAGCTTCTCATGTGAAAAAGTCGAAAATAGTTCGAAATGTGAGAAGTGTTTAAAAGCTAATTACACATCTTGCGATAATAGCAATTTATTTATAGCTTCTCTTTAAAATATTTATAAAGAAAAAAAGCAATTAAATTATAAGGAGGCCCTCGCAAAGGACAACTTCTTAAAATCTTAACGTAAAATGAATAAAGTTACCGCCCGCCTTATTTAGTTATAAAAGTAATATATATAATTACGTAAACGTGGAGTTAAAATGATTTAACGTGGTTTTTAAAGTTTAAATCAATTAAAGAAATAAAAGCGCTTAAAAGAAAAGCAAGTTAAACTAAAAGTTAAGCAGCGTTTATTAACTAAGCAAATTAATACTGCTTTTAAGGTCGCCCCCTCTTTCGATTTATCCCTTTTAGACTAGGATCCCGACCTTCGGGCCCTCCTAGCCAATCTAGGTTCTGGCGGTGAAAGTTCGCAAGCTCTTCCTTCAGGTTCTTTAGGTGTTTAAAAGGTTCCCACGTATTTTCTTTTAATAAATAGCCTTCCCACTTAACAAAATATTATAACTAACCTCCGACCCGTTTTAAATCCAATATCTTTTTTACTTTGTACTTATTAGGGTTTTCCTTAAATTTTAGTTGGTTTTCTAATATAGCGTTATTTAATACTAGTTTTAGAAGTAAAACATAAAATATAAAATGTATTTTAAATCTTTTTAATAATACTAGTTTATAATTAACTTTCGAAACAACCTTCTTAATTCTATACGGTCCTAATTTCTTAAATTTAAGTTTTTCGCTAAGTCGCTTTATTTTAATTTAAGGTGTTTTTAATATTACGCCTTGTCGTTAGTAAAATAAGTAAATTATATCTTCTTTCCTAAGAATTAGTCCCTCGATTCTTTTTTTATTATAATATTTTATTATTTTGTCTTAAATAAACTATAATTCTTTTTATAGCTGTTATTATATTACCTAGACCTTTTTAAATAGTACTTTTACTCTCGGGGCCTCTATTTCGACTCCTAGTGCTTTTATAAGTTCGATTGGTTATTTTTAAACTTCCGCTTTTTACCCGTACACTACCTTGTGTAGTAATATCTTCATATTTTCGTTAATCGAAGTGTTATATGCTATTTAGGTTATTAGTAGTAATTTTACCTAGTTATTTATTTCCTAGTTAATATAGCTTCGTAAATATTGTTTTATTATTTAGTTTAGTTTTTTTATTTATCCGTCGGTTTAGAGGTGATACGCTATAAACAATTTTTGCTTAATTCCCATTCGTTTTATTAAGCTAATCCAAAATTTTAATGTAAACAACTTGTCTTTATTTAAAACAACGTGTTTAAATAGCCCATATTTATTAACGTACTCTTTTAAGAAACTAAAAACTAATTATTTTACTATACTCGATTCGTTAAATGATAAAAAGTAGGCGTATTTCGTGAGTTTATTAATAATTACTTATATGTTATTATATAGTACTCTTATAATAAGATCTTTTAACTCTAGAAGTTTTATTACGAAATCCTATGTAATTATATGCCACGCTTTATTAGGTATTTAGGTTGGTTATAATAATCCGTATGGTTTATATCGTGATGCTTTAGCCTTATTATAAATATTATAATCCTTTATAATTCTTTTAACTATTTATCGTATTCCTGGAAAGTCGAATTCCTCTTGAAGTCGTTTCATTATTTTGAAAATCCCTTGGTAGCCATGTAAAAGATATTCGTGAAATTCTTTAACGAATTCGTTCTATATTCGTTCTAGTACGTATACCTTTTCTTTATACGAGAAAAGTTCGTCGCTAAATCCTTATTAAGACTATAATTATTTTTTCTTTTAATTGTAATTTTCCTTAAACCGTTATTTTTAGTTTTTTATGTTAATTTATATGTAAATTAATATAACTAATTTATTATTTTGTTGTTTAAATATCTAGATATCTCTTTTATTGATTTTTGATTCATAATCTCCCTTTTTACTAAGAAGATCTATTTAAATATTTTCCTTTTCCTTAATATGCTGGATTTTAAAATTAAACTTAAACAGGAAAATCATTTAACGCTCGTGTCTCTAGTTAAGTGTTTATATTATTATAAATCGTGTAAAGTTCTTATAATTTAAATAAATATTAATAGGTTCCTTGGTTTTGCTAAGTTATGGTTCTTATTCCTTTAGTGCTTTAATAATTACTAATAATTCCTTATTATAAATCTAATAATTTAGTTTAGCACTATATAGTGCTTTAAATAGGTACGTGACTAGGTACCATTTCCTATTATCTTTTAATTGCTTCAAGACTACTTTAATAACAAAATTTAAAGCGTTTATTCTTAGTCGTTTCTTTTTATTTTTGTTTAGAAGTTTATATATAACCTCACTAGTTACAATTTCCTTTAACTATCGAAAAGCTTATTTAGCTTTTTTAATGAAATAAAAAGCCTCTTTTGTTTTTGTTAAGGTAGTTAATTCCGTTAATAGTTTAATAATACGCCCGAAATCTTTAATAAGTTATTTAATATAATTAACAAAGCCAAGAAATGCGCGTATGTTTATAATATTCTTAGGTTTTAACTAATTTTTGATTGTTACTATTTTTCCCTTTTAAATACGGATTTCTCCTAGACTTATTATAAACCTTAAATAGTTTAGTTTTTTGACATGTTATTCATTTTTAGTCGAATAGACGAGTAGGTTCGCCTTTTCTAAGGCTTTTAACACTTGCTTTACATGTTCTTTATGCTTTTTCTCGTTTTCTAAGTAAATTAGGATATCGTTTAAATAAATAAATATAAATTTATCTAGAAACTTACGAAGAACTGTTATAATTATATATTAAAATGTAGCGGGTACGTTAATAAGTTTAAATAGTATAACTTTATATTTATAATGTTTATATATTGTTTAAAAAGCTATATATTATTCGTGTTTTTTAGCCATTTTAATTATATAATATTTATTGCAAAGGTTTAATATTATAAAGATTTAAGCTTTGTTAATTTATTCTTTTATAAGTTTTATTAGTGGTAATAAATACCCGTTTTTCTTGGTTATTTTATTAAGGTGTTAATAGTTAATTACTTATTATTATATTAGGTTTCCTTTTTTATCGACACGTTACTTCCCGTTTTTGTCGATTTTAGGTACCATGATTACCAGGTATCTTAACGAGGATTCGGATTCTCGAATATATCCTTTATCGAGATCCTCCTGGATTCCCTTTTATAGTGCTCTTTGTTTTTCTTGATTTATAAGATATATTAAAAATAATTTTAATTGTTTTCCTTCTTTGAAGTAGATCTAGTGATTTTATTAGTTATGTTTTAATAATTCTTTTTTTGTTTTATTTTTAAATAATTTGTAGAAATAGAGGTACTTACGCGGTACTCTTTTTGTTAGATCTTTAGGCTTAGTTATTTAAATTATATAGGTGATATGTTTCGTTTTTACATTCGTTTCTTTAGAGTTATTTGCGGTACTCATCTCGTAACCTATAATGGTTGACTCCTCTTGTTTTTAATTTTAATAAAGCGTGTTTATCTCGAAATTTATTTATAAATTGCTTTTTTTAAGCTAATTTATTCCTAAGATTATATCGTGATTTAATATATATATAATGTTAAGAATGACTTATTTAAAATGCCTTTAAATAGTTACTAAAAGAGGAATTATTTCTCTTAATACCTTATTATTCTTATAACTAAACATGTTTCCTTTAAAGTTTTATAACTTATATAGATTTTATTTATATACCTATAATATTTTATCTTTTTAAGCTACCTTTATTAAAATATAACTTTTATTTGCTTTTAAATTTATTAAAGCTTTATACTCCCTTTTATTATACTTAACTTTAGTTATAATAGTGTTATTAAGTCCCGATTAGACTTTATATAAAGACTTGTTATTTATGGCTTCTCGCTGCCTTTTTGGCGAGAGCCTTTGCCGTTTTTTAGTTTTTTACGTCCCTTCTCTTTTGGTTTTCTTTTAATTATTATAACCCGGATGTCCTTTTATTCTTAAGCTTTCATAAGAACGTGTTTCTAGTAATCATTACTTAAATAATCTCTTTAATTACCTTTTACGTAGTAAAAGGTGAAAGGTTTATTCTTTATATAAAACCTTGCACATTAAAACTTTAATTCTTTTTCGAGAGCCCTTTTATAACTTAAATCTATTCTATTAACTCGGAATTTTTTAAAGTTCTAGATTATCCTTAAATAAAATAAATAATTCTTAAGTTTATTTATTAAGGGTATCTCGATATCTCTCTTTAAGTTTATATTAATTTTAGGAAGCTTTCCTCTTTTTTTAAGGTATATTTTAATGATTCGTTTATAGCCCTGTTTAGTCGCACGTGTTTTTACTTGTCGCTTTGTTAAGTATTTTCCTATAAAGCCGAATAAATTAGTGTCGTATTTAATTCGTTTTTCAAGCCATTATAAAAAATATAGTTCTTTCTATAATTCTTATAATTCTTCCTTAATCTCGTTTTCTTCGAAACCTGTTTTAAGCAAGTCGTGTACGTCGTATGGTATTGAGATATAATATATATAATCTTTAATAATTATTTTGTTACTTTTTTTAGAACTTAGGTAAAGATAATATGCTTTAAAGTAATGTGGCCATCGTGGAATGTTATTATAAATGCATTTATTTTTTTTCGTGTTATTACTCTCTAGTTCTTAAGGATAATAACCGGCTTTATTCTTAGAACTTTTATATATTTAATAAGTGTCGTTAATATAAAAGCTTTAATATAACGATGCATGTTCCTTTAAGCTTTAATAGACTTTATAACTATTATTTGTATAAAACTTCTAATTTAGGCTATTATATTGGCTTTTTCCTTAGTAGGTTTTGCATTTATCGTTATTATAATAACTTTAATATAAATTATTATGGTTTAACTTAATCCCTAAGTCGTATTTTAGCTTATAGTTATCATATTTATATAATAGTTCGCCTTTGTTATATCCTTGTTTAGCTTGTTTTAATGTGAGATATCCTAGATATGAGTAGTTATCTTTTGGATAGTCTTTGTAATTAACTTAATAATATTTACAAACTTCTTTTATAAGGGCCTCCTTAATTTTCTCTGCCTTAATAGTGCTAATAATAAATACTTAGTTTATTTCTTCGTTATTTTCGAATTAAACCTTTGCTTCGGCGGCTCTTTTTTTGGGTTAAGGAATTCCTCTTGTTCTTGGTTTTTGTTTCTTAGGACTTTAGCACTCGTTCTTATAATATCCTTTCTTTTTGCAGTTAAAACACTTAATAGTTAATTTATCTCGTTTCTTTTATTTCTTTTAAATAACGTTAATTTTAATGGGGTTTGACTTGGTTTTAGTGCCTTTTTTAGTTCCGGTACCGCTTTTGTGATTTCCTCTTTTTAATTAATCGCCATTCCTTCGTTATATCGTTTTTTTCTTTTCAAGGTACCGTTCGAAGTTCTCGTTATTAATAGCAATTACTATTATAACGTAATTATTAAACTTTCCTAGGTTTCTTTCTTTATATAGGTTTATTTTATATAGCTTATTCTTTATATAGTTTTTTAATTCTTAATAAAATAAGTAGTATAAGCTTTTAATAGGTAGTTATGACTAATTTGCGAGTTTTTTAAACTTAATAACGTAATTTAAAGCCTTTTTATCTTGTCGTAGTTTATAAAGTCGAGCTTTGGCTTATTACTTAAGGATTAAATTGCCGAATATAGACCTAAGTTATTTTTTAAATTCTTTATAATTCTTGAAGACTTTTTTCGTGTCTTTTTAGGCGTTTAATCCATTTTTTAAATGATCTTTTAACACTGGTTAAAACTAGGTTAAGGCGGTTCCGGCGAGGAGTTGGGATACTGTAAAAACCTTTTGTTCTTTAATAGTAATCGTTTTATAATAGAACCGTAAGTAGGTTCTAGTTTAAATTAGAAATCTTTTTAAATTGCTTAATTTATTATATTTGCTAAGTGTAATTAGTTTAAAACCCTTTACGTTAGGAGTTGTTATATTGTTTTCGTTATTTAAGTTATTAAGGTCGTTATCGTTTAAAAGTGGTTACTTGTCTTTAAGAGGTAGGGGTTATTTTGCTTATTTGTTTTCTTTTTTAGGTATTTCTTTTTTCTCCTTTTTTTCTTTCTTAAATGATTTTTCTTGTTAAGCTTTCGAGATGTCCTTTTATAACTCTTTTTTAGTTATAACTATAATGAACTTTTGTGTTAGTTCTTTTAAACTTTTTAGTTATATCGTAAAAAGACTTGAAACTTTCGTTTAAAAGCTTATTAATTATTATTCTTTTACTTGTTTCTTTTTTTGTTGCTTTTTAGTCTTAAGGGGTATACTTGTTTTAAGACTATTTAATTAAAAGTCCCTTCTCTTAAATCAATGTTAAGCATTAATTAAAGAGCTATTAAAATATGACGAACCTCCTTATAACTTCCTAGTTAATTGACTTTATAGGTAAGTACGTACTAGGTTTTCTTGATTTAAAAGTAATAATGGGTTAAGATTAGTTTAATTAATTCATAATATTATATTCGTTAAAAAGGTTTTAAGGTATTCTTATTATAGTATTAAAAAGTGACTATAGTCTTAGATTAATAACTAGAGAACCTGAGATTAATTATATAAAGAAACCCTATTATATTTATAGTTATTTAAATTTATTATTTAATTTGAGCTCTATCTTGCTTCTAGAGCACAAGGGAGCGTGCTTCGTCTTGCTCCTAGAGCATAACGGAGCGCCGTTCTATTATCACGTGATGATAGGGGAGAAGGGAGAACCTAAATCCGGACGCGCAAAGGCAAAGGGTAAGTAGATCCAGTTAGATCGTAACAGAAAGTACCTTAAAATCTTTTTAACAAATAAAAACATTATAAATCATTTGAATTAATCTTAATTTATTATTACCTTTAAATTAAGAAACCTAGTACGTACTTACCTGTGAAGTTAGTTGATTAGGAATATATAAAGAGGTTCGTTACAAAACGACAAATCTTTTTAATTAATAACATTTTTTTTTAGTTATTCCCGGAGTAATTTTAATTTTTTATTATTAAATAAATATATAAATCTTTATAAAAAAGTTTTTTTTATAATATTAATTATATAATTATAAAGTCGATAAAGTAATAATTATTAAGCCGCTTTTTTATTATATTTTTATAAAATTTTAAATATTATTACTTTTTTAAAAAAAATATTTTATTAATTTAATAATTAAAGTATTTTTATTATAAATCACGTTTTTATCGTAAAAAAATAATATTATTAATTTACTTTTTAATATAATATAATTAATAATAATTTTATAACGAACCTCCTTATGTATTCTTAGTTAACTAACTTTATAAATAAGTACGTACTAGGTTTTCTTAATTTAAAGGTAATAATAAATCGAGGTTAATTTAAGAGATTTATAATGCTTTATTCGTTAAAGAGATTTAAAAGTACTTTTATTATAATATTAAAAAGTAATTATAGTTTTAAATTAATAATTAAAGAACTAAAATAAATAACTAGATATAAAGGAAATTCCAATTTACTTATATTTATTCCTTTTTTTATACTTCTTTACTTTGGTATGTTAGATACCTATTAAATCTAAACGAATCTAGAGAGTAGCTTAAATTCGTTCCCTTAATTTGTTTTAATCTCAAGATTAGCTTAGATTCTTATTACGTGATGTTATATCACATTCTCAAAGTAGTCTTAAATGTTATATATATTCTTGGTTTGTGTCTCCGCACCCTTGTTAAAACCCTTTTAACGTGGTTAGCTCGTGATAAATTTAAGTTAAATTTTGATTTTTTATCGTAATTATTATATAAATTTAAAAGTTAATATTTAATTATTTATTAAAACGAGAAAATAATATTATATTTATAATTTAAAGAAGTAACTTTAAACGAAATTTTATTATAATAATCGCTTTTTTTTAATATAATATCGAGTATAAAATAAATACTCGTATTAAGAATTATTTCCTCGTTATACGCTTAAATCGTTTTTTTAATAAGGCGCTTATAAATAAAAACTCGATATATTTTAAAAAAAACTTTGGTTTATTAAAAATATTAAAACGTTAATATTTATTAAAATTTTAATTATTATAAGTTTACTTTTTATATAAAGTCGTTTATACGTTAAAAAGGCGAAATTATATATAAAGCGTTTAACCGCAAATATAATTAACGCGTAAAATAATACGGTTTTATTTAAATTATTAAAGGTTTAATATATACGTTTTCATTTAAACGCGAAATAAAGATTTCGATTTCGACGTTATATAGAAATAATTAAAGGTTTATATTTATCGATTAATTATAAAGTCTTTATAAGTAAAGTGAAAAGGCTTAATAAAAACCTTTTTTCATTTTAATATTTAATTTATATATATTAAGTTCTTTTTAAAATAAGTTAAAAATAATTTTAACCTTTTTAACCTTTTTAAATTTTAAGTTTTTTTCTTAACTTCGAGGCTTTTTACTTTTTTAATTTCGATAATTGTTAATACTTTTTTTAAAGTTAATAATAATTTGTTATTATTAATATCTCGTTTAACGTAATATTTCTTTGTTATATACGAGTTTTTATTATATCGAATATATATTTTTACTTATTTATGTTTTTAATTAACACTTTTAACGTTTTTTATTATAATTTAAATATTTTCTTTATTAGTAGTTTTTTTTCCTAAGGGGTTTAAACCTTTTTAAAAGCTTAAAAAAAGCGATCGAAATTTCTTTATTTATTTAAATTTTTAAACTCTTTTTTTTTAATTTAATAAAGTTAATATTTATAATTTTATAAACTTATTTAGTTTTTTTAATAATAATAATAAAATTTTTGTTAATATTAAAAATACTGTTTTAACGAAAATAAAATAAAATAAAATTTTTATTAAAAAAGTATTAAAAATAATATTTTACAATTAAAAGTTAATAAGTCGCGTTTAAATATTAAGGTTTATTATTTTAATATTTAAAGGTTTTTAATTCTTTAAACCGTTTAAAAAGTTTAATAATATTATAAAATCGTTTTTAAATAAAAATAAAATAATTATTTTAATTATTAAATATATATATATTAATTAATATGTAAGCTTTTTTTATAAAAAACGACTTTATTTAAATTATTTTAACTTTATCGTTTTCGAAAAATTTGTAATATATATTTAAATAAGCTTTAATAAATATTTATTAAATATAAAACCTTTTTATATTTTTGTCGTTATATATTAAAGGTTTATTTATTTAAAGTTAAACGTTTCTTTTTTTAAGATTTAAATAAAAACTTTAAATATATTTTATTAAGTTAGCTTTTATAAGTCGTTTTAATAGTAAAAAGCCTTTTTTTAATCGTTTTAACCTTTTTAATAATTCTTTAAAGGGCCTTTTATCGTAATTTTTGTTATTATTTTTATTATTTTCGGGGTTAAATTCTTTTAAGCGTTTTATTTGTTAAGAAAAAGCCGCTTATTTAAACGCGGTTTTTTTCGTACGCTTTTATTAGTTTTATATATAATAAGATTTTAAAAAAGTAAAAAGAAATCGTAATAACTTATTTTAATCGAGAAATAAAAGTATTAACGAAAAATATTAAAATTATAACGATTTTAAAAGTAATTAATAAGTTATAAATAAAAGTTTTTTTAATAAAAAACTTAAAATAAATTTTATATTAAAAAAATAAAAAGAGTTATTTACTTATTTAAAAACTTAATTCGTTTTTTATATTTTAAGTCGTAAATTATTTTATTAGTCGTTTAAAATTTTTAAGTTTTAACGAGAATATTTTAAATAATTTCTCGAATTTATTAAATTAAGTTTTATTTTAAATCGTTAAAATAAATATCGCGATTTATTATTTTCGTAAATAATTTTTAAATATTAAAATCTTGAATTTAAATTTAGTTTTTTATTTCCTAGTTTTAACGTTTAAGTTTTATTAAATATTGTAAAATGCTTTTATTATATTATAAACCCTTTATTAAAATTCTTTTTAATTTTAAATAATAATCATTATATATTTTAAAGATTTTTATTATTAAGTATTATTTTTTATATAAATAACTATTTATTAATAATCGGCGATAACGAAATAATTATTTATTTTAATTATATTACTTTTAAATTTTTTAAAGTCGTTAAATAACTTTTCGTTATTATTAAATATTTAATATATTATATTATTAAAAATATCGTAATTAATATAAAATTAATTTAAAGCGTTATTATTAATTTTATTTTTCTTTATTATAAAGTTAATTACGTTATTTAAGGCTTAATTTATTTAAATGATAAAATTTTAAAGCTATAAAGCGGAGTTATTAATAATAATATTATTTATATTTAAAATATAAAAGTTTTATATAATTACATTAAACGAAAACGAGGTAAATAAAATGACGAAGTTATTTATTAATTTAAAGTTTTAAGTTGCCGACATCTCGAGTAATATTTTTAAAATAAAATAAAAAGTAAAACGGTTATAAAAAAGGTTTATAAAAAGTATTTTTTTTAGAGATTTCTTAAAAATATATAACTTATAATAATAATTATAAATTATTAAAGTAATATTTTATAGGTATATTTAGGTTTTTACTAAGTTAAATATAAAAAATAATAATATTTAATTCGCGGTAAAATTAATAAAATATAATATTACGAGGTTAAATATAATATTAAAATACTAATAATATATTTTATTAAGTCGAGCTTTATTAATTTAAGTTTTTTTCTTATTTGTTTAATTTAATTTATATATATATATAAGATAATATAACGTATAATAAAGGTACCTCCGGTCCCTAAGTCTAGATACCCTTCCCTTTCCAGCCTAATATATCGTTAGGTTCCAATTACATGCCTGCCTTACATATAACCAACCCTTTAAATAACCCTCCTGCATATACTATGCGTATCTTTATGACATATTTTGATTAAACGTATAAGTACCCGGTGTGAGGTCTTAAAGTAATTAGGTAGTATCATCACCGTTAACAATTTCGACTTTGAAGATAAAACAGCTAGGGCTCGATGTACCGAGAATTGAGAAATTATGTCCTCTATCTATAGGCGTATACCGTTTTGCCATCCCCTTAGGGTGCCATTGCCTCACTAGACATGGGTTGCCTAGGTCTTATCTACATATAATCACAGATTCTCTACCATGTTGATCGTTATTTGTTACTAGTAAGTGGGATTCGTTTTACGAGACTTGTGAGAGTTTAATCTCATGTTCGAGTTTGATATGGTTCAATGACCGTGGTTGGTAGGAAGTTAAGGAGTAATAGAAGTTTCCGTACTTGTTTTTCTTGATACCGTTTATAATAGCATCACATTAGATAAAATAATTGATACAGCTTTAAGCCAAGGCTCGGCAGACTTAATATCATAGACGGCATTATTTACCGCTTCTCTTCTTATAGTTTGGTAGTTGGGAGTCGGCTCGTTTTGCTTTTATCTTGGACTAGCTCTCATAAATCGTTTTAGTGGTTGTTCTTCGGTCCATCTTTGACGAGATCTTATTTGTGGAACACATATATTGTTGCTTGTCATTTTGGCACCTAAAAACCTTCGTAATTATATGATAGCTTAGCAACTAGCCTTATTATCGGCTAGTATGCTCGAGCTAGCCATACAGATCTGGTATTAATTCCATCACTAGACCGAGACCAGAAACTATACGACCTTCGCTTGTCGTGATATCCCTAGTAAAGGCTAAAATACCAAGGTCGGCAGCTTGTGACATTTTATTGTACCATGGTACTTTATTGTCATACTAAGAAAGGATACTACGAACAGTATGACTAGTGGACTAGAATTCCCCGGCATTTGACCACTTAATCTCTTTTCAGTACTCAAAGACTTCAATTTTTTGTTGCTTGACAGCATGGCACTACATAAGCAGCTGTTTGATAGTGTCCACCAAAGGAATGCACGCAACTACACTCCCATCCGATTCTATGCTACCCGAAGTCAGTCATAGGCGTTGATTTGAAAGCGGCTCATATTCTACCCACTACTCATCTACACAGTTACAGCACCGGTGATAACTCCAACCAGAACTATAGGTTCTTTGTCGGAGAAGTTTACAATATCACCGAAGATATCCTTTGCCTCGGCACCGCCGGATGCCTTGGCCCAGCCTTCCGCGTTCTCGAACTCGAGCCAGGCCTGGACGACGTAGGGCGATTCCGCGTTGTCGTACTGGGCGACCCTCCAGACTTTGAGGCCGTACGGCGTCCATTTAGACTGCACCAAGGGCATATGCGATTTCAGATAGTAGTCCATGTTGAACTTGGTACCCGCCGGGTAGGCCACTGATACTGTTGTTGTTGGTGCCATCGTGTCGTGTACTTTTCGGGTGTTTGGTGTTTGATGTTCGGGATTGGTAAGGGGGCTGTTGTGAAAGTGTGGTGGGTGGTTGAGTATGCCGGTATATATATTTCGTTGATGAGGGGAAACGACCTCGGAAGCTCTGGAATCGTTGGCTTCTAAAAAGTAGTGTATACCAAAGTGGAGATGATCGAATCAAAGCGGCCTTATTAAGCGCCACAAGTCTCGGGTGGCATTATATCATTAGCCTGAACCCCGCTTGAACGACGACACTGCGCGACTAACATCTACGAACTGTTTCTAACAAGGCTCATTAGGTCCCAGTTATCTTGCTAGGAAGAATTCTCCTGCATAGCTAGCCGATTGCGGTAATCCATCGGCGTTGGTATATCATCTCCAATAGATCAGTAATGCTTAATGTACATTAACCGGTTATCACGGTGATAAGAATACAAGACAAACACGGAGGGCTATGGACGCCCGATATACGACTATTCATCGTCTAAGTTATCTAGTCTTTTACGTAACTACTGTAGTCTTGAGGTGGGGAGGTAGCAAAGTACTTAGTAATGCCCCTTTAAATCATGCAGGCGGATGACTGTTTAACTGAAGCTATAAACATAATGTCTGAAACTTATTAACTCTTAGTTTTTTATTAGAGCCTGGTTATAATGAGGTGAGTAATGAAGGATCGAGGCTGAAAATAAAATAATAATACACTATAACTTATAATTACCCAGGTACCTAGGTACATGTAAAATATATGTGCGGTAGGTATTCGCGGTGAGATATCAATATTAGTGTTACATGTATCATGGTTGAGAGAACAACTTTAGGTTACGATATGCGTCCTTAATGCACAAGGGTCGAAAAAGTGTTACGAAAAGGACCTATAGGGGTGCCATGTAACGCCGCTTTGAAGAGCCTGGAACTGTCCTCTAGAAATTGTAATAAGACATGACGTGCCTCCGCTACCGGCCAAGTGCCAAGGGGGGAAGAGCCGAGAGCATATATAATGGTTAACTAGTAGTGTACTGAAGCACCGGGGACTTTTTATCTACATACATTTGTAGTGGCCTCCTAACTCCCGGTCCGCGCCGTTCCGATATGATTAATATTTTTAATATACGTACCTACGTATTCTCATAGCTCCTAAAAGGGGAAACATTGGCTTGTTTGCTTTGGTAATTATTGAAGGGTTGTCGCACAACATAAACAGCTATGCCCGTACGACCCAAATTTTGTCCAATGGATGTCTCGGGCATTCAAACAAGCACATATAATTTTACGGCGTTTATATGTCAATCCCCAGTCCCTGAAACATATACAGAGTGAATAAGAAAACGTTGCCATGATGCATAAGTTTCCCATTTCCATCATTATTCCTCCCATGTCTCGTGGCTATTTTCTTTTTGTATGAGATTTTCTCCTCATACGGTATTTGTTCCTTCTAGGATAGCGCCAATGTGAGGCTACCTGGAGTGCCATAAACCTAGAGATATGACAAAACCCTTGTATCGGTTTGACTCAGATGTACAGCGCGCATAGCTTGAATATGGCTTTTATGTGTAGTAGTTTGTGACAGGATGGAAGACTGACGATCTTGATACATTTTCCAAGAGAGTTCCTGCTATTGTGGTTTTATTGGCGTGGCCTCATAACTACTTTTACATAACCCGAACCAATGATCTGTCCATTTCCTCCGCGAATATACAAGAGACTTTGTCATTTGAGGCTATATTTCCCATCTGCCTTGCATAGAACTTTCATGTTCATGTGTGGCCATTCGTCACTTCAAGCGCCGGGGAGTCACCATTCACTGGATGCGCGCTGGTCTGCCCCGATTCCTCCGTTCTAGATCCTGTCTCGCTTTGTTCTCCGTTCCCCAATGATATGTTGCCCATGCCTGCCGTGAGGCCAGAAAAGGGGCAGGCGCTGGCGCCTTCAACCTTGGGGGTCCCATCCGCCTCGAGATCATCGAGTATCTTCTTGCCGAATAGGTATCCTTCTGGCTCGACCTCTGGCTCTTCCCTTTCTTCCGAAAACTCGTCGCCATCGCGGACGTACCACTTAGCGAATAGGTCATTCTGTATCCAGATAACCTTGCCGAGCGCTTTAACGAGCGCGACCTTCCTGTCCATCTTCAAGCGCGGATGCGAAAGGAGCGCCTCCGTTAACGTATCCTGGATGAAGGACAGGCATGCGCCGATATGGACATATTCGATGTGGAGGGGATGTTGTCGCCCGCGACCCACATGCATCATACTAAGCTTACGTTAGAACCAGAGAACCAGAGAACGAGTGAACCCTTAACAATGACAATGCATCATCTTTTTCACTAACCCGACTTTGTCCAGATAGTACCAGAACTCCATCGTGCTCGGGTCGGAGCAGAGCTTGTTGAGATAGGCCCGCAGGAACATCTTCCGATGCAAGATCTGCGGGCTGTTGTCGTCTAGATTCGGGTCAACGGGCCCCTCATAGCTCGTACTCCTCGTCTCGAAGGCTCGTGCTGTTATGTCATACTGCAACAGCTTGTGGTAGACGATGTTGACCAGAGCCGGAATGAGGGCTTTTATGTATTTTGAACCCGAAATGAGAGCCTCAATATCTCCTATGACGATGTGAGTCTGTAATCTTCCAATTTAATTATCTATGGGGTCGGTGCGTGGACGTACTTGAACTGAAGTCTAGAAATGAATGCAAATATTGTATTCTAGTCTCTAGATTGGTGTATAGATCCTTACGATCTATATGCTTCATCGGCCGCAGCAATGGCGCCATGTTGGAAGATGTATATATAGCGAAAACTGTGTCTAATAATTCTTAGACGGGAAAAAGTCACCGTAGGCCTTTCTTCGTAAGTGGATATGTTGAAGAGAGATGATATATTATTACCGGCAGACGATAATTCATCTCTTCTAACCTAGTTGTTTTATAGAGTACCAGTACGATCATATTGTGCGTGTGTTCAGTAGATGACAATCCGAGACTGCTTGATTCGTTGATGAGGTGATGGTGGCATGATTCGAAGTTGACTCGAATGATTGAAGTGGAGGCGCTGAGCATGAAGCAAGGTCAGGGGGTTCAGCTTCACTTGGTGGAAACCTCCGAACGCCAAAAATATTAACAATACCCTGAGCATTTACGACGGAGTTCTGCTTCTAACCTAGACAAAGTGCATTGCCGAGGGACCCCACGATTCCCCAGATAACGACGCAAGACACAAATAATGCCTCGCTGCTCTCGTGAGCACTAACAATTCCGGACTCCCGGCATCATTCAGGAGCATTATCTGGGCTGCCCTCCAGTTTTCCTGCCACTTAATGCCAAGCCCTGTAAGTTCTCTAGCGTCATAGACGGCGAACTCCTGTTGAACAGAGTAAAAACCTGTCGTGAAGTCAAGACGAGGCTTTTGTTGCACCGCAAGGGACCGCAGAACTGGAACATATTTTGATTGAAATGCCCTCAATTACTAAGCCCCTTACATTGCAAGATCCATGATTCGACCTGAACGCTTTCGACTAAAGATACCCCTCTGTTCATCCCATCCTACTGGTCGGCGGAGACCACGAGAGAATCGATCGTCTCCCAAAACCTCGGGTCAATGTCGGCCTTGAGGAGTTCGACCTGCTCAGGGTTCTTCAGTAAGAAATCCACCTCCGGCTTTGGGATTTTCATCTTGGACAGGAGTCTCGATCGGATAATTTGGCGTCGGGTGGCATCGTCGATGCAAGTCATCTTTCGTAGGCTCTGCGTCCGCGGCCTGAGAAATGGATAGTTTTTCTGGAGTATGGCCTGTATCCGCTCAGGCAGAGGGTGGTCGACTGCTATTCTAAGATATGATCAGGATGAGTATTGTCGACGGTCTTGATTAGCTTCTCACAGGGATTCGCCCGTCCATATGTACCAAAACACGGGAACGTCATGACTCGAGGAATGGCCATTGTCTACGAGGAAGAAGCAAGTTTTACCTTCATAGGCAAAATCTGTCCCGTACGTGTTCCAACGATCTTGTTCGCAGTCAAAGTTGCGGCCCCATACGTGTTGGCAAATCATGTTCCTCATATTCGTGCATCGCTCGTGGTAGTCCCGGCCCGGAACAAGGTGAGTTTTGGATTGAACCAATATTCTCCTAGAGCTTGTTCGGTCTTCTTTGATACAGGACATTGTGCCAGGTCTATCATTCACTATAGAATCACAAATGTAGAGAAAGAAACAACGTGGCCATGAGGCCCACACGTTGTAAATAAATACATCTGAAGGATGGGCCATCGGAAGGAAGCGGTGAAGCCGGTGGGCACGGGTGGAACGATTTTCCATCAATGATCTACCATCACAGCCTTCTAAGTTTAATATCAATAGGGAGGTGTCATTTCTGTCTTGAGCAAAAGGGTGGCTGTTGTTCGTCATCCCGTTGGACCGTGTATGTACCAATCAACCAAACACCAATCGGCAACTTAATCACTATTAGCCGAATAACTACATGAGTACCTAGGTATTTCGTCAAATAATGTACACTTTCAATATCGATATCTATTCGTTCGCAACCAGTATTTCGCATAAAATAGCATACACACGCGTACATAAAATCTAGGCATGAGGCTAGTTGACTCGAGAAGTTTATTCCCAAGCAATCTTGAAAAGTGTTTATCTGGTTATTCTTAGTCGTTTATCTTATTCATTTTGCATGTCGTTATAAAGGTGATGATGAGTGAAGTGCGTGGATGCTCTGTTTATATGTATTTGACACCTAGGGTATATCGGCCGTAACATCACGTCTGGTAGCGTGTGAGTGGATACTCGAAAAGGAAAGATAAGGTGAGATTACAAGAGCTTGCAGCGAGTCCCTGAGGTCGTAATCTGGGGACAATTGCTAAAAATAAACGATGTCTTAAGGAGGGGGTTTCATGTAGTATCATACCAATGTCACCACATTACTAACGAGCTACAGCCTACTATAACGTAAAAGGAAATAACTACAAGTGAACTCCAAGATGGCTATTGATAATAAGTAGGCTTAACCTATCGATTAACTGTCCGAATGTGGGTTTAGACAGCTTTTTACATATAAATGATGCCTACGCGGCGGCATAGAAGCCTCTAAGACTGGAGGTTTGGGGGTCTAAAAATGGAGTTTTCTATGCCACACACGACTTATAAAATGAGCTCTCTCACGTGACTTTTATCCTACTGAACCGGACGCGACTATTTAAATCTGACGGTTTTTGCAATTTTTAGATTATATTAACCTACGAATGAGTAAGTACTGCACAAAATGCCAGACCTCGCTATTCCTTTAATTGCCGAGATCCGTGCCTCGACCAAAATTATAAGTCTTTTCGATGCATTTGCAACTGCGGTCAAAGTCGGCCAACATTTTGCGGTCAAGTTCGGTGGCCAGGTCTCTCTGCTTGAAGCAGAGAATCTCAGGCACGTGTCAGCGAACAGCAAAGTTCCTGTGCCTAAGGTTCTCGCAACCATGACCGAGCCGGAGACAGCTTGTAACTTCATCGTCTTAGAATATATAGATAGTCAGGGGCTAAAAGAGATATGGAAATTTTTAACTCTTGCAGAGAAGCTCAATGTAAGCAAGGAAATCCAGAATGCTCCCGATAACCTCCGTAAACTCCAATCCCTAGGCTATTTTGGGGCTCTTAATCGTCACCGTTTTCCCGATAGAGTATTCTGGACGCCTGAAGAGAACCCAGAAACTTCAGGCCCCTTCGAGACGGAAGGGGAATTGAATGAAGAAATCATACGAAGGTTAAAGGCATTTGAGCCCACATCACATATATCACTGCTGCGAACGCTTATATTAAACACACTGAAAGGCCATCACACCGTGTTCACGCACGGAGACCTGCATCCAAAGAACATTTTGATGAGCAGGGTTGGTACAAGGAATGACAGCAGAGGCCAATTCAAGGGTAAAATAATCGATTGGGAGAACTATGGTTAGTATCCGGAGTACTGGGGGATTTGCAATGATACCATTGCTGGTCGCTTTCGACCAGATTGGCTGAAGTTGGCACAACGAATCATGCCCATTTACACTACTAAGTACCTGGTGCTTCAGGCAATTCGAAGCCTTCTTTTCTACTGGATGTGGTTGGATATCTGAGTAGTTTTTCTTGATTGTGGGCTATAATAGAAGGTGATGTTCGAGAGAAACAACAGAAACAGGTAGGTATGCTTTTCAAAGTTCAACCCAAAGGACTAGATAGTCCATTACCACCTCACTGTTAGGTAAAAGAGAGGTACTATGATAAGGTACCAGTATATTGAGATACAGTATGCATTTGCAATACCATTACTTTAAACTAATGACTGGCAATAACAGCCGGAGTTTCAACTTATCTCCAGTCCCTATCTCCTTGCTGTCACAAATCCGGCATATACTACGTCACGAAGTCCCATCTTTCTAGCGAATCATTTATTTACGGTCTATCCGT
The DNA here is from genome assembly GCA_022695795.1 of Biscogniauxia marginata. Classification (NCBI taxonomy): domain Eukaryota; kingdom Fungi; phylum Ascomycota; class Sordariomycetes; order Xylariales; family Xylariaceae; genus Biscogniauxia; species Biscogniauxia marginata. The sequence goes on along the minus strand of MU404096.1, from coordinate 292,150 downwards.
CAGTCCTTTAAAAAACTCCCCTTCACTATGAAAATAAATATCTCGTCGCTCGTTGGTATAATAAAGAACTACAGACATATCCCTGGATGGTAGCTGAATACGTGATTTATAGAAATTTACAACTCTATTTTCTTCATATAGAGATTCGAATCGGGGACAAGAACCGAGGTTTCATTATAAACTATAAGATCATATCAAATAAATAACATAACCTCCAGCATGTCATCTCAGATCCTTCTTACCGGTGCTACTGGATTCATCGGGGGCGCCGTTCTTACTCATCTACTCAACTCGTCTTCCCTTACCCTTAGTAATGCTACTATCACTTGCCTCGTTCGAGGCACAGACCGTGTTTCCAAACTCCTATCAACCTACGGTAACCGTGTCTGCCCGATCCTCTATAAAGAGTACGTATTTCAGAGTTCATTCCCTCCTTTCTGTCCCGTTTCCGCCAATTCCCGTTTCCGGGGCTAGAATTTCCTTAATAGGTTCATTTTGGAGCATTTTGCACCCAAGACATGCATTTAAGTACCATTCATTTACTTGAAAAGATAATTGTTAACTAATGTTTATAACCAGCCTTGACGACCTCGACGTAATCACCACGGTGGCCGCGCAGCACGACCTTGTCATCAACACTACGCTCGGGTTCCATGCCGCCTCAACACAAGCGCTTCTACGGGGCCTCGCGCAGCGCAAAGCATCGACTGGAAAGGACGTATGGATGGTCCACACGTCTGGTCAGTCGAACTTGTCCGACCAGTCCTTCTCGGGCACCTGGGTGGAGAAGATTCCAGGGCGAGAGTTTAATGATGCCGAGGACGACATATATGGCTACGAAAAAGAGCGCGAGGCACTACATCCGTACCTTCAGCGGAGCACAGAGTTAGGCGTCATTGATACGGGGCTGGAATTAGGGGTCAAGACCCTGGTTATCATGAGCCCGACCATCTACGGACTGGGTTCAGGCCTGTTCAACAGGATAAGCATACAAATCCCGACGTACATTCGAACCACGCTGGCTCACGGTCACGCAATAGTGGTGGGCTCAGGGGACACCATGAATGATAAAGTGCACGTAGAAGACCTGGCGGATCTGTATAGAATCATTGTATTAGATATTCTAGAGAATAGCGGCAAGCGCTGCCGAACGGGGAAAAAGGGGATAATCTTTAGCGGTACTGGTCGTTTTACGTGGAGAGAGCTGGCACAGGGAGTGGCCGATGCGTGCTACGAGGAGGGCAAAATTGAGGATAATCGAGTGAAGAGCGTCGGGCTGGCAGAGGCAGCGAAGCTCTTTACTTCGTACGCGGCCGACAAAGTGGACGAGGCTAATGTGGAACTTGGGCTTGCAAGCAACGCGCGCACCATAGCAACAGTGGCCGGGACTCTGGGTTGGAAGCCGACCAGGGGAGAGGAAGCATGGAGGAAGGGATTCAGGGACGACGTTCAGGAGGTATTAAAGAGATGAATAGGTATTCTATGCAATAAAAGAAGCCTTTTGACTAGAAACAAGTTGGTCTAAGTAATTATTATTTCGGTAGCAGACAGCTAGTAAGGGATATAATAAAGCAGTGTGTTTAGCTAACTATCTTTCTACCATAAGAGCCAACATGCTATCATGAGGCATCTCCTAGCAAGTACGATGAGCCACACAAACAATAAATCACTTCACGGAAGAGACAGTTAGGCTTTCCCTAGCGATTTTCGTGTGCTTAAAGAGCCAATACAACTTATTTGCAGATTATTTTTGCTTTGGAACGACTTTTGGATACACCTATTTCCTGTGGTAACATGACCAAACAAGCTATACCTTCCCCTATTACGTTAAACACTTCGTTGTTCACTCAGTGATCCAGAATATCTGCGATACCGTTTTAGATATTAGTGTCTTAGGGGAATGGACGGTTCCTGAATCTCGAGGTATAGGCCCGTAGATTCCTTTGGGGACCAGTGCAAAAGTCGCAGCGAGAGCTTATCTGCTTTGCCGTTCTAACATCCAAAAAGCTTTTGCACTCTTTGGCGCCACATATTTATTAGTCTCTCCAGTTTAAGGTCGCAGCAAATATGTTGCCAATGTTTGAACAGGTGAGAGTTATTTCTCTATCCGGGTAAGTATCACATCATGTCTCCCGAACACCCTTGTACATCTCGGTTCCACCACTGCAAGCCTCAGTCACGATAGTGGCTTGCTGAAAGATTCCTAACATACGATGTACTCTCGGCCGTTAAATTAGTAATATGCACTAGAAATGACGAGTAACACTTGAAAATGTAGACTGTGTCAATAGCGCAACGCGGTCATATCGTAAATGGTTTGAATTACGTGTCTAGGTGCTAAATAATGGAAACTTTTCAGTGTCGCCTTAAAATGTCCGTTCTGAGAAGCTAGAAGAAAAGCGTGCAGGAATATGAGAGAACAAGTATCGTGTTCGTTGTGGAGGTGGCTTTTCTTTATTATTGAAAGGGGTCGTATGATTGTATATTGTATGGGCTATAAGTATACTCCCCGAAAGTCCCACGGCATTCAACAACTCTTGTTCCCCGAACTATTGGCCTAAATAGAGTTAATTATCTATGTAGAATACATTTCGTCCTCAAGATACCTACGAATCGGAAGTGGCCACAACAAAATGCAGGACTTTTGAACAGTTCACCTTATTAGACTGACCCCCACGATATCGAACGCCCTGTTTAGATCACGGTTACTCACTGCGGCTCCTCGCAAACCCGAAGGTTTCCGACCGCCGGCGGTGTGAGGGTCATTTCTTCTTCGAGGAGAAAATGATAGCTACCGCAAGGAAATTTTCGACAGTCATTGAGAGAACGGATTCGATAAACATTGCGAACGTTCTTGCAAGATTATAATAAAGTCAAATAGTATCAGATCTATTCACCGATCTTCGCAATTTCCATTACCTGGATCAGCATACAACATGAGTCCATGCCAGCCAGCGATTTTTTCCACGTCGCTCGGCCGTGCGACCGTCCATAATATCGATGACAAGCTCGAGCAAGCCGCCATCAAGGGATTCAAGGGCATCGAGATCGCCTACGAAGATCTCGAGTTTGCCGCGAAGGCATCATCCAAGACCGACCAGCCATCGCTAGCGGAATTATCAGACGCAGCGGCCCACGTCCGGCAACGATGCCAAGATCTAGGCCTCACTATTATCAGCCTGCAGCCATTCACCGGCTATGACGGCCTGGTCGACCGCGCAGCGCACGCCCGCATGATCGAGAAGATCAAGGCGTGGTTCCGGCTCGCGAAGGTCCTCGACACAGACACGATCCTGGTCCCAGCTACCTTCCTCCCCGCAGACGAGGTCACGGAGGACATCGCTCTCATCGCCGCGGACCTGCGCGAGCTGGCGGACCTCGGTGCGCGCGAGGCGCCGCCCGTGCGGTTCGCGTACGAGAGCCTCTGCTGGAGCACGCGCGTCGACACCTGGGAGGCGGCGTGGGACGTGGTCGAGCGCGTGGGCCGGCCCAACTTCGGCATCTGCCTCGACACGTTCAACATCGCCGGGCGCGTGTGGGGCGACCCGGCGGCGGCGGACGGGAGGGCGCCGGACGCGGACGCGGCGCTGCGGGGGTCGCTCGAGCGCCTGGTCCGCACCGTCGACGTGCGCAAGGTCTTCTGGATCCAGGTCGTCGACGCCGAGAGGCTGCGCGCGCCGCTCGTCGAGGGCCATCCGTTCCACGTCGCCGGCCAGCCCGCGCGGATGAGCTGGTCGCGGAACGCGAGGACGTTCATGTACGAGGAGGACCGCGGCGCGTACCTGCCCGTGGATAAGATCGCGGAGGCTATCATCGACGGGTTGGGGTACCGGGGCTGGGTGTCTATGGAGTTGTTTTCGAGGACGCTGTTCGAGGAGGGGGCCCATGTGGTTGAGGAGCACGCGAGGCGTGGTTTTGAATCTTGGGAAAAGTTCCGGGCAAGGTTCCACTTGGACCAGCAGTGAATACAGGAATAGGACTATGCATAAGGTAGTCTTATAGTTGAAGACTACCTATGTAGGGACGGTAGTGGCATACAGCGTCTAGGCACAGCTGCAGCGAGTTCTTCCTGAGAATCTTAACTACCTCTATTGATTTTATTTATCCGATTACCTTATTTGTGCGTCGACTGGGTTCGTGGTGCCTTGGTTATGGCTGGCCTGGGAAATAATTATTCATCCTCCTTTTTAAAAGCTAGAGTGTCTTAATCTTATTCGTATCTCTTCGGCTCCTTATGTACTATTGTCACCTATTCCTGGAGGGTTTGATGGACCTCGAGGACCTTTTCGATTGTCCGGTGTTGCAGAACGACGTTTTATACTGGAGTACCTAGCAGCCCCTGATAGTTAAATCTACCTAGAATTAAGATCTTACACCCGAAACTCTGTTTGAATTTAATATGCACGTGGTTTAAAGACATGTATCAATGTACTGTACTACATCAAAGGTAATACATGTATCTAGGCTCAACTTGGGGTTCTTATAAGTTTTTCTTATACCTAAAGTTCAAGGAGTCGGTTGTTAGGAACCTTTAGGTAGGTACTGAGTAGCAAGCTCTCGAGTAGGTATTTGGCCGAGTTCCGAGGGCCCATTAATCACCGTTGCCAACTTGGATAAATCCAGTTTTAGATACTCGCCAAGAAACACGCCTGGGGATCAATGATTGGCGATGGCGACAGTGTGGGGTCTCTGGAGGTATCCACTCCAGGTAGCTCGGGATCCGCCGTAGCGGCCCTGTCATTCGCAATTCAAGGTCAATGCGTCTGCCACAAAGTCGATCACTGGGGCAACTACACCGCATCCTCTCAGTAAACACTTTATCGTAGCTTTGCATCTCGTACTTCGTAGACATCCTAAACCACGGTTCCCCAATTTGACGCAATATTCATTCTCGACCGAGGGGGATCTGACCATCGATCATCTCTCATCTGTTTTATTTTTTTTCCCCTCTCAACAATACCCAAGCGCACGACACCGTCTCATTCCCTCCGAAACACTTTATTGAAGTGGGATTGGCGTCACTCGTCGTGAAAGCGCCCGCGTCGGCACCACTCGTACATATCTATATCTGTCTTTGACACATACCTCTGGCATTTTGTTGTCTTTCATCATTAATTTTTTTTTAACCGCTAGGCAAAATGCCTACCGCTACAGAGCCTCCGTCGGTGACTCTGTCGTGTATGTCCTCCTTCGCAATGAGCACCACACTGGGCAAATCGCTGACGTGATAAACAGTCGCCAACAACTTCTGGGGCAAAGATGATGCCGGTGTTGGCCCGTTGCTCGATCGTATGGCTTGTGCAAAGCAGACCAACGACGAGCTCAGATCATTCTACAGCGGTAAGTAGACCTGGATTGTCGTCCACGCCCACCGTCTAACACCCACCAGCCCGCGCCTCCATAGAAGATGACTACGCCCGGAAACTGTTGTCCCTGTGTCGAAAGTCACTCGGTTCCCACGAAATGGGATCGCTCAAATTATCCCTAGATACTGTACGAGGAGAGGTTGAATCGATGGCCAAGCAACATGCAAGCATCGCTGCCCAGATGAAGAGCGAGTTAGAAGAGCCCTTAGCCGCCTTCGCCGGAGGCATGAAGGAGAGGCGGAAGATCATACAACATACTGTCGAGAAGTTATTAAAGATCAAGATTCAGCAAACCCAGGTGGTCAACAAGGTCGGGAGCCCAAACACATACCAAAGAATCTTGCAATGAAAGTATACTGTTTCTAACATCGCCGTTTATCAGACTCGAGATCGTTACGAACAAGAATGTCTCAAAATTAAAGGCTACTTGGCTCAAGGCCACATGGTTATGGGCCAAGAAGAACGAAAGAACAAGGCAAAGCTCGAGAAGACGCAAATCAGTGTCGCCGCGTCCAACACGGAATATGAGAACGCAGTGAAGGCTCTTGAAGACACAACCGCCAGGTGGAACCGAGAGTGGAAGGCTGCAGCCGACAAGTTCCAGGATCTGGAAGAGGAAAGATTGGATTTTACCAAGAGCAGCCTGTGGACTTTTGCAAATATTTCCTCAACTGTCTGCGTTAGTGATGATGCCTCGTGCGAGAAGATAAGACTTTCTCTTGAGAAGATGGACGTCGAGGAGGACATTACGCACTTCATCAGCGAGAGGGGTACTGGTCAAGAGATTCCTGATCCGCCGAAGTATATCAACTTTTGCCGAGGGGATGTGGAAGATCACCAATCGGAAATCTCTGAGGAAGATGCCTACTCTGTCGCACAATTTCCGAGGAGCATCAATCCGGCATTCCGGACATCTTCGCCGCAGCCATCTACCTTTGAATCACATCATGATCCTAACTCTGCACTAGCTCGAGACTTATCTCACCAAGAACCACCACTGCCAACAGGCACAAAGGCAAATACCGCGTCGCAACAAGCGTTAACTTCTTCCGTGTCTCATCAGGACCGGCGCCAGGACAACGCGATGCAACAGTACGAGCCTCCCCCCCAGTTCACGGCTCCGCCGTCTAAGAGGGAGCAAATTATGCCTCTACAAGGAGGCTCGGGTGCTATGATACCTCCACAGGACAAGCGCCAAAGCTCCAAAATGCAGCAACAAATGCAGCAACAAATGCAGCAACATATACAACAGCAAGTACAACAGCAGGTGCAACAGCAGGTGCAACAGCAGGTGCAGCAGCAGGTACAACAAAAAGTACAACAGCATGATGCTTCCAACTTCGCAGCGTCGCCGACTAGTAAGGAGACGACAATCGCTCCACAGGCTGTCCCGAACTCTGTCATGCCGGCTCAGGATAGGAGACAAGGGAATGGGATGCAACAATATGATGCTAGTCAATTTGTCGCACCGCAGTCAAACAGGGAGATGGCCATCGCTCCCCCAAAAATGGCAAACTCTATGATGTCGCCTGTGCAGGATAGACGTCAAAGAGATGGGGCGCAACAGTATGATGCGTCTCAATTCGCATCTGTACCCCATGACCCATATCCTATGGATGGAATGACAATGCTCTGCCGTACGGATGGGATGAACTCGGCGACGAGTTCGAACATGTCTGCGCGGCCATCTAGTCGTGATGACAATAGTGAGATCTCGAACCCGACATCGCTCTCTAGTCAGGAACCACCGAGCGGCAAAGTGTCACCTACGAAGCAGGACCCTGAGGTCGAGGCGCAACCAGAGAAACGCGTTATGAAGAGGAGGAGTGGATTTTTCCAAAATCATAGCCCATTCCGGAGAAAGAGTACTAAGGATATACAGCCACCAAACAGGAACACATGGGGACCGGGACCAGTGGCATCCCAGACGCCCCAGACAACCCAGCCGTCCCAGCCGTCCCAGCCATCTCAACCATCTCAACCATCTCAGCCATCACCAGCTTCCCGGCGTCCACAGGCCTATCAGCCGCCAGAGCCGAAGAACTTGATTGCGGAAAGGACGCTCACCCCAGAACCTATCGAGGCGAACGCCAGCTTGGCGTTGAACGTGGGACAAAATGTCTTCCCTGTTGCCAATACAGACAAGCGCAACAAATCTGTGGATAACAGTCCGGCTGCTCAAGAAGAACAAGATCCCATCGCTGCCGCCCTAGCCGAGTTGAAAGGCGTTACTGGCCATAAGCAATCTGTAGGCCGGATCTCTGCGGATCGCTATCATGGTCTCTCCACCCCAATCCCTGATACTAAACCCCAGGAAAGGTCGCGGGACAGATCGCAGGATAGGTCACACGATAGGTCGCAGGATAGAGCCCTGACCTTCTCACGTCCTGCCCCCGCTCCTCGAGGAAGTAGTGATATATCCGCGGGTATAAGAGGAACGCCGCCGCCGTCTTACGACCAGCAAATACAAAGGCTGGGAGTTCCACCTCCTGCTGTGACATCAAAGGCTATGCAGGAAGCATCGCGAAAATACGTGGAGCAAACCAGAGACATGTTCAGCCAAGCACGACCTGGTTCTGGCTCGTACGGGAGCACTCCAAACCGACCAGGATCTGGAACATACGGCAGTGTTTCGAATCGGCCAGAATCTAGGGCATATGGCAGCAGCCCATCAAACCGACCAGATTCCAGATCGTATGGGAGTGCTTCCAACAGGGGATCCGTATACAACAGGGCTCCATCCCGCCCGCCTACTCGTGGTCACGACGTACCGCGTGCAGCATCGCCAGCGCCTCCTCGAAGTGTTTCTCCCCGGCCCGATCCTAGGCCTGATCCTAGAACCGAGCCGATACACATTAACACCCAAGACACGCGTCGCTCCGTATCTCCGAACCCATACAGTGCCAGCCCGCGGCAAAACTCGCCTGCTAGTATAAGGTCGAAACGCGGGTCGGACCAATATTACAGGCAAAACTCGCCGAATGATATGGCGCGATCGGTTTCCCCATCTCCGTACGGGAGCAGCTATGACCGTCCTGTTAGTAGAAACGACATGGCCATGCAGCTTGCGCCCATCGGCGGGGACTCGGTCTACGGATCGATGCGCGGAAGAGGCAACGGTAATGGTAGGCCGGGGACGAGTTCTAGCTCGCGCGCCATGACTGGATACTATGAAGATCGAGACCCGATGGCGCAAGGGACAAGACAACGGAGCAAGAGCGTGGCAGATCCAAGCCGGCAATATACCAGGGACGGCCGTGCCATCCTACACTATGGTAAGACTCCTCAGAAGAGTGTTTTTTTACAAATGGAAAAAGTTACGGTAGCTAACTGTCAAACAGCTCGAGCATTGTACATGTACCAGGCGGCGATCCCCGAGGAACTCGGCTTCGCCAAGGGGGATATACTGGCCGTCCTTCGACACCAGGACGATGGGTGGTGGGAAGCGGAAATCCACTCTGGAAATGGGGTTGGGAGAGGCGGACTGGTTCCTAGCAACTACCTTCAGCCGTGTTAGAGCGTCGAAACCATCCGAGTGGAGGTTATTTGACCTTGGTCTCATATAAAGGGGGACAAAAATGATGGTGTCTGTTCTCGGTTGTTACAAATACTTTATTTCGAGATACCTACGTCTGTGGATACGTCTTCGCAGCAATGGGCTGCTGCATATAAAACGAGTGAGGGTGGTTTTTTGCTTGTTCAATTTTTTTTCTTTCTTTTACTCTCGTCCCTGATCTTTTTTTTATCTTCGTACAAGGGAGCAAGCAAGCGAGCGAGCGAGCTTTGATGCAGCTTGTATTAAGTCGCACGCGTGCAAGTTGTTGATGAGATGATCAAAAGACGGGATGCTGCATTTTATGACTTAATGTATGATTTTAAGAAAAAGCAAGAAGAAAAAGGTATTAAAAAACTGCACGAGTGAGTTTTTGACCGTGTCTTGCGATCGTTGATGTTTTGCTGTTTATGATCTTGTCAATACCTAGGTATGTAGGTATTTATTACGCTTATTGGTTTCACCTACTAAGATACCTACCTATATGAAATGGCAGGTGATGTAGGTAGTAAGTTGGACTTTGGGTAGAGAAATGACGTTGTCGCATGTCATGCATTCCACCAAATTCAAGCAGAAGCGGCGCGTCGGCCGCCAAGACCTCCGTGGGTCTTCGAATTTAAATAAAAGCCGACAGGCACTTCCATATTAAGTAGAAGTAGATGCTGTTACATATATAAACCTAGTACCACCTACGGCAACGACACCTCTTGATCATACATATCTCCAGACAGCCGCAACGACGTGGCCGCTTCATTGAGTCTTGTCACGTCTGGAACGCCTCTCGACGTGACGCGCCGGATGGCGCCGTAGCTGCGTATTTCAGCTAGAAGCAATGGTGAGTACCTAAGCTAATGCGCCCCTTATTATCTCCCTACTTCTCGTCTTTACCTCTCTCTATCTCATTGTTGTCCATCGACATTACTCTATAACAAGATTTTTATTTTTTGAGGGGGGGGGTTGGTATTTTTTTTTTCTTCGCGAGGCCAAGTCTTTCTCTTAGTGACTACATATAATGATTTTCCTGCTCATAACCTCTTTCGTAGGAATACGTCAAGGCCCCCTTTCGTGCGGCGGTGTCGCCGAAGGCGAGGAGGACATACCTCGGGACTGCCTTGTTCGTCGCGGCGTCCTTGGCCCTGCTGTGCGTCGCGGCCGTGGCGTACCCGGTCTTCTACTACAACTACGTCCCGAAGAAGGTCGTCTCGATCCCGGTTCACCTGCAGTACAAGTAAGTCCCTGCCTTCTTCTACTACCTATTTATCTCTCCATCCCGCCTATCTAGGGTCTCTAGGCTTGAGTGTCATGTACGGGATATGAAGGTGTTTTTGTCTCGAGCTATACATCAAAAGGAGCTATGGGGAGAGCTACTGACTCGTAGCTGTGAAGTGCCGCACTTAACCCCTACGGAGTCGCCTCCATCTCTCCCAACCTCATGCTCGAGCAGGCCTACGACGTGTCGGTAGAGCTCACGCTCCCGCGGTCCCCGGCTAACCTCGCGCGCGGCAACTTCATGGTGGCCCTGTACGCGCTCAAGTCGCCCCAGCCTCCGGCGAACCCGGCTATGCTCACCATCTCCTCCGCCTCTGGCATGGAAGAGACGGCAAAGAACCCGTATGCTCACGTGACGCCCGACAACGTGGTCTTCGCGTCGCGCCGGCCGGCGCTGATCCCGTACATGGACCCGCTCGTGTCGACTTCCTCGCGCGTGCTGTTCCTGCTTTACCGCGTGCTCTTCGCGCCGGCGTCGTCCGAGACCGCTGTGCTCGCCGTGTCCATGGGCGAGCTGCTGCTCGCGGACTTGACTAGTGCCAGCTCCGGCCCGCGGCCGTTGTCTTTGCTGCTCGATGTCCAGGCCGGGCAGACGTTACAAGTCTACTCGGCGACGGTGACGCTCGTAGCCCGACTCACGGGTGTGCGTTGGGCCATGTATAACCACCGTGTGCTCTCGTTCGTGGTCTGCACGACAGTCTTCTGGATCAGTGAGATGCTGTCCATGGCACTGGCGTGGCTGGCGCTGGGGTACTTCTTTGAAGGCCGCCGTAAGAATGGCGGAAGAGCAGAAGAACAAAATCGGGAGCCGTTGGCTAGAATCAGGCGGGAGGATATCGGCGCCGGGGATGAAAGCGCGGGTGCTGTCGAGAAGCCGGGGTATGAGCGCTTGAAACGCGAGGGCGATGATGATGATGAGGAAGAGGAGGAGGAGGATGTGAAAATCAAACGTGAAGAGAGTGCGGAGCGGGAGAACACGCCGGTCGGTACGCCCCGGCGACAGGTTGGGGCCCCGGGAGACGCAGACGACGAGACGGATGAGGGCGAAGAAGACGAGGAGGCCTGGAAGGATAAACCTAGTTCTTCAACTACTCGAACGGGGTTCGATGACGGCGCGGGGGGAGGAGATGGGGACGGGAGGAATCTGCTGCGAAGACGATCCTCGCGCGGAGAGCTGTCTTGAGCGGTTGTCTCGACTGGGGTTGCAGTCGGAGTTGGGTTGATGATTGGTAGAAAGGAAGGGAAGGGAAGGAAGCGCCACGCAGAATCTGTTACTTAGACCGTGACTTGTGGGGTTTATGATTTCGACAGCAGTCGTCTGTATTATTTGATACCCCTTATCCAACCTGCCCCTAATAATGCTCAATAACGGAACATTTGTCAGGTTTTCTTTTTCAGTATTGTCTGAGAAAGACACTCTATTACGTGAGATATGACGGTCACAGGTAGGTAGTGTCATGATCTCGCTTGGAGTTTAACGAGGTTTACTGCAATCCATATATCATGTATGTTGGTAACGACATAGCCTCCTCACAAGTATTGTACATTCATGAATAATAAATATAATTATTATATTCAATGGCTGGCGACTTGGTCGCCAAACACGGGTACCAACTCCCTATTGTTGTACAGTGTGAATTGACAATGTTCTAATCTGATGCTACTGTATCGATCTCGGCTTAGCTAAGGTGTTAATCAACGTTGTGAGCACTTGATACCTAAGAACTACATGTAATACGGCTAGCATTATTGTATTCTTCGCTGGTAAGGTACAGTAGGTAGCTAATTGTAGAGGTATCTGGGCCCATGGCAGGTAGCCCCGAGTAATTTAACAGCCGTGACTTGACCTAGAGAACTTATGCAGCTTTGACTTGTACAAGGTGGACAAGGTGTACAAGATGGATGCCCCCCCCAAAAAAGCACGGGTCAACCAATCGTGTCTCCTCCCCCGCCATTCACTCAACTATCCCATGTTCGGGACTCGACTTATTCTTTTTTCCTTTCTCTTTTTTCACCGTCTTGTCTACCGACTAGTTTTTTTTTTTTTTTTCTTGTATGCGAACACGATAGGTAGCAGTACGGAAACAACATCAGCTCGCCAGCTCTTGAGCTCTCGCGGGCCTCTAATTCCCAGCGGTCACTGCAATCCCACGAGACACTGTCCAACCACGGTCCGAGCCTGAGGTCGATGCTGCAGTTGCACTACGCCGCCTTCGCTCGCCCCTCGTGTGAAATTCGAGAGATCTGCACACAAGGGAAATAAGAAAGAAAATAAGAACAAGCCGCTACCAAAGTATCTGCAGCCAGCACCCTCGCTCGCTACCGGCCTATGGCGGCAGGTAATGAGACTTTCTGCATCATTATCTATCACATTCATAACTCGGCACTGCCGTCGGCAGAGGAGCCCTGAAAGGAACCCTCCTGCACCCTCACCGATTTTCCACGTCCCGCCGTGCTGCTCACACACCCAACTCTCCTTCACCGACCAAATCCGCAAGATCGAGTAGTCGGCCACCCAGACCCCCGAGACGACATCTGCCCCTCGCGACGAGACCAGCTGACACCGTATTTCTGCCTCAATTTCTTGATCCTGACAAAAGACAAGCCTCCCCACCCGTCACCTCCTTGTGCCACGCTCGCTCAACCACAACCTACCGAACAGCCATTCACGATGCCCTGCTTCAAGGGCATCGCCGTCAGCATCCATGCAAACTCTGCACCCCTCCCGGAGTATGGCATGCAGAAGCAGTCCCGTCTCTCCCGTCTCAGCACCTACATACCGGTTCCCCAGCCTCAGCTGAATCCCGAGACCTCTCGGCACGAGGCTGCCAAGTTCGCCATATCCATCACTCTGCTGACGCCCGGCCACCCCATCCCGTACACTACCCCGAAGGCCACTGCCGACAACCCTTACCCCAAACCCCTCTACGCAGGACCTCTGCCGTCATCTGTTTCCGACCCCTCTCGGCACCCCAACACCGTCACCCCGTATATCCCCATGACAAACTCCGAGAATGAGACCATTGCCGCATACATCTACTTCGACGGACGCGCCAAAGAAGAAGTCGCCACGCTGCTGCGCCCCGGTGAGGAAACGTGGGTCAACAGCCGGTGGGTTCAGGTACCAGAGAGCGAGGGTGGCGGCCTTGCTGAGAGAGAATTCCTGTTTCGCGAGGTCGGCCTGGAAAGATGGTTGAATGGCTTGGACCTGAAGGGCCATGACGCCGCCGAGAAGGTAGAAAAGCGAAGACAGAAGTTCGAGCGTCGTCACCGCCGCCAGAAGTCCACAGCGCAGCCCGGGGAAAGCCGCAGCCGGGACACGCTCGCGTATGGTGAGGACGAGCAATCACCCGTTAGGAATCCCGAGAACTCGGACATCGAGTCCATGTCCGACGACGACGACGAGCCCCCCGAAGCCACCGGTCAAATCAAGGTCGCCATGTTTCGAGTAATTGCATCCGGCGAGATCAAGAAGGGGGAGTATTCGCCCCAGTTTGATGCACACGACGATGACGACGAGAGCGATAATGGAAACAAGGGAGCAACCAACGGGTCGATTGATGCAGATGTCGAGCATACCACTAGCTTCGCCAAACCCAAGACGCTGGATCCTAAGACGATCAGCACACAGACGGTAACGGGAATCGATGGTCCAGATAAGCCATATGCCGTCTTCACCTTCTTTTACCGTGGTCAACGTAAGAAACTTCTCTATATTTGGAATTATTCATTCATTAATCCCTGTACAGGTCAGCTCTCAAAGATGGGATTGTGTCCCGGTGCTAAGGATACCCAAAAGACGCCTACAGGCAAGCGACGGTCGACCCAGTTGGATTTCTCGGGGCTTGGTCCTCTCAAAACCACTGGCACCGTAGGATTCTCGGCTTTCCGAGATCAAGACGCCGAGGCGGCCAAGCGCCGGAAGTCTAGGAAGAAGAGCAACGGCAACGCTATGGACGAGGATAGTGACGACGACGATGACGACGAGGATCCCTTCGCCAAACTAGAAGATTCTGACGATAAGGTCATTAAGACCCTTCTAGAACCGGAAGACGCTCAAGTTACAGGAGAACTACAAGCTGGTATAGACAGGATTCGAGTAAGTCCCATTATTAATGACGATTATTATAATTATTATACACGTTCATCCAATCGCTAATTGGTTCTCTATAGCTCAAGAGACAGCACTCTGCTGAACCTGATAGCGCAAATGGATCAAGTTACGGGAAATCGCCCAGTGCCGGACCTAATGCAGGAGAAGCAACCCCTACGGAATCTGCACCAGCCGACCAACCCGTCCCCAACACAGTATCGAATCTTCTGTCTCAAGCTTTCACCGAAGAATCAACTATTGGTAGCCCGTTAAAGAAGCACCGAGCAAATGCAGACGAGGAAACGCTAGATCGCTCAGTTAATTTCCCTTCAGCTCTAGGCGACGTACTAGGTAGAGCCACTTTGGACCAACAAAAAAAGGAAGCGTTGCCTGCGGTCAAAATTGAAGAGGACGAGGAGCTCTAGTCTGACGCCTCGAACTTGTGTGACTCTTCAGAAACGACAGGGGGTCTTTTCGCCTTCATTGGAAACCTGCCTTCGCCATCCGACGAACTTGGTCGTTGGTGGTGCTGTAAAGAGAGGGTTCTGATGATGAAGGCTCGGGCTTTTCGGGGAAAACTAGAAAGGATCCAACGGATGAGAAGATACCTATCAAGAGCCAAACGGGGGAGATCACGGACAATTAGAACCCGACTTTTTCGACTAAAGTTTCAAAAACGTATCCTCGCTCTCCAAAATCCTCATGCTCGAGTAACCTCAGGCGCGGCCGGATGGTTACATATACTAGATGGCAACAAGGGGGTTTTGGACATAGAAGAGGTCTAGGGTTAGCCTACTGACTTTGGCGAGCGCGATCTGTACCGTCTTCGTTCAGAGTTCGCGACCTTTATACTTTTTTAGCATGTGAATATTCAATGGGATACCCCGAACGTGAAGGGAGTTGGCCAGCGAACCCACTCGTTACCCCCTAAAGGTCTCAAAGGCAAAAATTTGGTTTCTGCGCGCTGATGATATTCATGTACTCGGTATCACTTTCGTTTATTTGCCGCTGAATAGATGTAGGGACAGTAGACAAGGAGGGCGCTCAACAAGCGCTTTCCTCTGGCATCGTCGGAAAGGGGAGGAACTCTGCTCTTTTTACTTTGTTTACCATGGCATTGGTACAAAGGATTCGCGATCGATAATAAATAAAACATATTTTAAACCCATTTATTATAACTATTTCTTACTCTTACTCTTCCTTCCACTAATAAGTGGTTATTACAGCAAGCGTTATGAAAGCCATACTTCTATTGAAACGTACGAAAACATCCTTGGATATCGATGGAGTTGGGCTGATAGGATTTGGGGGATATCGGTGAGGGGCTTGCAAATTTTGATCTCGCGGAGGCCACAATTCGAGAATGCCACGTCCTCGGCCATTGAAGGTGGAGAGACTACAGATTTAATTCCTCGAGGACGAGAGCGCGGAAACGGTTTCTGTTAGGACTACGTGGTGATTGGGGTCGGGAAATTGACAAGCGAATTTTATTAGAAGAGATAATTTGTATTTATTAAAGTATATAATATACATAGGTAGTAGACATGGTCTCCTCGAACGGCAAGGCGATATATCTATTTCACACCTTGTATGGACTGGCGGGGGATTTTTCTGATACCCCCCAGTTCAGAGACCTAAGCATACAATTCTTACCTTCAAACTCGAAGAAGTGAATCGAGATCCCCTCTTAATCTTCTACAAGGCGGAACGACAGTTTGATAAGCCCGACGACAGCTCGGGGCGACACCGAAGAATAGCAACCTAGCCCATTGTTAGTTACTAGAGCCCAAATACGAAGAAACTGCTACAAGATCGATGCGTTGGGTTGAGATGTTGAGTCAGACTGTTGAGCTTGATTTTATTTTGGTAGTCAACACGAAAAAGATTCAGTTGGCCGTTCTTAAGAAGTATGTTGTCATCATGTTAAGGATCGCTTCTCGCCTCTCGCGGTAAATCCGTAGGTAGGTTTGAGACGGAATCGAGAGAGAAGAAGAAAAGAACCAAAGGAAATAGAACTTACGCTTGTTGACTGATTCTTGATACATAATACTAGACTAGTAGAAGAAGGGTTTTGGGGAATCATTCTGTGCGACGGAGAATGTTTTAGGAAGAGAAAGAAAAGCTCTGGCGACGATCTTTGAAAAAATGGGTCCCCTGGTACTCCCTGCCACGTGATCATGAGATCCGCCTTTTGTGCTAAGTCGCTCACGGTACACCGAATGAACGAATAGCCAACTTTCCCGACGACCACTCCAATCGATCCCACACGATCCTACTACCTCCATCTTCCCCATCCATTCACCCGTCCCATCCCTCCGACGTCAATCAATCAGTCGCCGCTTTCTCTGGGGAAAAACGGTCACCACGCCGTACTCTACCTTTCTTTTCTTTTTCTTGTTTCCTGTCAAAATCTCCACTCTACCTGGGCTTGAAGATACCTACCTAGCTAGCTACCAGCTAAACATACCTACGGTACCTTGTCGTTATCGCCTCGACCGGCAAACCCCTCAACGTAAAACCTACCTACCTACCTCAACTACTCAAGCCAGCCAGCCAACCAACCCTTTTTTTTACCTCCCGGTCCTCCGATTTCAACAACAAGCCAGCATAGCGGAAGGGAAGAATAAGAGAAAAGAATAAAGGAAAGGAAAAGAAAGCATACGAAGAGGGCAAACTTTTCGTCAACGACGACCACGAGAAACTTTTTTTCCCGGACCATAGAGAAAGCCCGCCAGCCCGAAGTCGATACACTAGGTGATATATCGCGAAATCGACATTTTGTCGTCGTCAATCGTCAACGGCACAACCCGCAACTCCACGAACCCAAAAACAACCAAACCCCGTCCGTTCCGTTGCGTCCGTTCGACAAACCATGCCGGCCCTCCGCCCCAGCAGCACCACGGCCCTGCGGGCCACGCGCGCCATGCTGAAACAATCCTCCTCCCCGTCACCGTCACCGTCACCGTCATCGTCGTCATCGTCATCCTCGGCACCAACAACAACAATAGCGGCTCGGAGGAGCTTCTCGGCCAGCGCGCGGACGTCGGCCTCGCACGGCCCGCAGTACGACCCCCCGACGGGGTGGCTGTTCGGCGTCAAGCCCGGCGAGAAGTACCAGAAGGAGGGCTGGGAGACGCCCTTCTACTACGGCTTCTGCGGCAGCTTGTTGGTCGCTGCCGTTGCTTATGGGTTTAAGCCTGATACTTCGTAAGTCTTTTTTTTGTCTTGTCATTGTCGAGATGCATTGGGGAAGGCGGTGCTTTCTGTTTAATGGCAGGTTTAGTGTTGAGTTGAGTTCTGGCGGGTGGGTGGATGGTTTGATTGGAGATGGATCGGAAGGGGGAAGCTGATTCGGCAGGGTTGCTGGAAGGATGGCGCATCAGTACTTGCGGATGTCGTGTCGAAGTTGTTGTTTAGCCTTTGTTTATTCTTCCCGCCGATTCGTCATTCTGTGAACAGCCGGTTTCTCTCTTATCGTTACGTTTTACCTGACACATTCGGCTGACGCTTCGCTCGCAGAATACAGACCTGGGCTCTCGAAGAGGCTCGCCGGAGGTTAGAAGCCGAAGGCATCCTGGAAGAACCTCAGAAGAAGTCGTAAATTGGTTGCTGTTGTCTCGCGCACTCGTTGGGCAACGTACTATTGGAGATCCCTTTACCATATGGATCTAAGAAATGGGGGGGAAGGGGATTTGTCGTCTTGAGTCATAGAAAAACCGACTCTTTTCTACTACCCTTTGTGTACATGACCGTTCTTCCCTCCCTGTTTGTATGATGGAGAATTCCACTCGATTAGAGAAACCATCATTTGATAGACAGATTCACCTCCAGAAAGAAACAAGAAACAAGGAGAGAGAAAAAAGATCTAACTAGTTAGAGGCTTCCTTTAACATACTACTACTATTACTGCTACCGCTACTGCTGATAACATTCAACTGCTTTTCTCGGAGCCGATTTCCTTTTGTTTTCATATTGCCTACCAGCCTGATTAGCTGTCTATGTGATTTATATACATGAATAGCAATCTGTCAGAAATGGGGGCTTCCCCCCTCCTTTAAAAAAGCCGCCAGTAATCATTTGAATTCGGCACTCGATTTCGTGGAATTATCCTCTCTCCCCTTTTCTAGAAATACCTAGCAA
The DNA here is from genome assembly GCA_022695795.1 of Biscogniauxia marginata. NCBI lineage: Eukaryota > Fungi > Ascomycota > Sordariomycetes > Xylariales > Xylariaceae > Biscogniauxia > Biscogniauxia marginata. Next base: position 273,729 of record MU404096.1, on the reverse strand, counting down.
AATAACGAGGTAGGGTAGGTAGGTAGGTTTCAATATGTTCTGAGATTACGCCACGCCCATGTGCCCTTCGCCGTAAGGTATCTAACACCGTCTAAATAATGATGATGGTACGATGCCTCCGTGCCTCGTTTCTCCCTCCCCCTCCCCCCTTTTTTTTTTCTCTTCTCTTCTCCCCTTTAATATGCTACTAAGTAAAATTCCAAATTCTTGCACCCAACTCCCCGGCCCCCCTATCTGTTCAGTTTTTATATGTCTGTCTGTCTGTCTGTCTGGTTTTATTTTTTTTTTTTGTTTATTCTTCATATTCTGTTGTATAAAAAATTCAGCAGGGGTAGCTCCAATCATGCTCCTCGTCGCCGTACTGCCGGGCCTCTATCCAGCCCTTCATGCGCAGGGCGACCTCGCCCGACTCCTCGTGCTCGCCGAGGCCGCAGTCGACGAGCTTGCCCTTCCAGCCGATCTTGCGGACGGGGCTCACGACGGCGGCGGTGCCGGAGCCGAAGACCTCGATGAGGCGGCCGTCGAGCGAGGCCTCGTACAGCTCGGGCATGGTGATCTTGCGCTCCGAGATGAGCCACCCCTCGGGGGCGAGGCGCTCACGGGCGAGGCTCAGGATCGAGTCGCGGGTGACGCCCGCGAGGATGGTGCCGTCGAGCGGGTGGGTCAGGAGCTCCTTCTGGCCCGTCTGCTTGTCCTTGACGGCGACGAACAGGTTCATGGTGCCGACCTCGGTGACGTACTCCTCGGGGCCGAAGAGCCACAGGTTCTGCTGGAAGCCGCGGCTGCCGGCGTCGAGCTGCGGCACGACGCACGGGGCGTAGTTGGCGCCGAGCTTCATGTCGCCGACGCCGCCGGGCCAGGCGCGCACGGCATAGTCGGTGGCCTCGAGCGAGACGGCCTTGAAGCCGGTGGGGTAGTAGGGCCCCACGGGCGAGGCGATCACGAACAGCAGCGCCGAGTGCGGGGCGCCGACTCCAAGCGTCTTCTGGGTGCCGATGAGCGTCGGGCGCAGGTACAGCGAGTAGCCGCGCTCGTCGGGGATGAAGCGCTGCTCGAGGCGGGCGAAGCGGCCTATCAGCTCGATCAGGGCGGCAGACGAGCAGGTGGGCAGGGCGATGCGCGCGGCCGACTTTTTCAGGCGCTCGACGTTCTTGTCCGGGCGGAACAGCCGCACGTTGCCGCTCTTGTCCTTGTACGCCTTCATGCCCTCGAAGCACTCGAAGGCGTAGTGGAAGACGCAGGTGGCCGGGTCGAGCGAGAGGTTCTGGTACGGCACGATCGAGGGCGCCAGCCAGCCGTCGTTCGCCGTCCATTCGACGGTCAACATGTGGTCTGGGAAGTAAGTAATTCGTGTTTCCTGTCAGCATTTCCGTGCTCAAGAACGCCCGCATCGCGATGTGCTCGCTTGGAAGAAACACTGCCAGATGTTTCGTACCTGTGAATTCTCTGCCAAAGATCAGCTTCGCCGGGTCGACGAGAGTCTTGGGGCTTTTCGTCTTGGTGATGGAGAGCTTCGTGGGGTCGAGATCGAGGACCTTCGCCACCGACGCTGCCTCCGGCTTGATGCTATACCACCTTGTGGCTTGCCATGCTTGTCGCGGTAGCATCTGCAGGGAACCATGCGAGGCGGGTGCCCTCAGAGCTCTCCCGCATCGTGGAAGAAGCTGCCGAAGCATAACTATCCAGTAAATACGAGGTAGGGTATTTCGTAGATAAGGTGGATTAAAAGGTGTAGTTTAAGTGTTTGTTTGATGTGCCTGCTACTCTAAAAGAAGTCAAAGAACTATGCAAACCTCAAGAGAGAAAAAAGATAAATGCAATTCATCAGGCAAGTTGATTTCGGTTCAACAGCAGTCAATTGGTCGGGTATAAAAGCTCGAATTGGTAAATGCTACTTCTTGACTCAATGATATGGAAAATGTGCTGATGGGAAAGTCGCCTTTGCGGTTTCGGAGGTCGCACCAACTACGCTAAACAGTCTTGAACAAGGGTTAAGGATAGCCAATCATTAGCGAGCTTTGTGTCAGTAATGCACTCTAACGCCACCGGCCAGCAGTGCTTTATCTGCTTGCCTTAGGTAACCTGTGATAACGGAACTGTGGCTCAGCAAGAGCCTCTAGTGCATGTTAGGTACCTGGTAGACCCCCTGGAAAGGGCTGAAATAGAGACAAGGAATCGGGCTGTCGGGGGAGCCTAGCGACCTCGAGCTTGGCGTCGATTTTCCATGTTCTTGCTGGTATTAGAAAAAGACCAAACCATTTCTTGCAACGCAATCCATTTTATAACGTCATCTCAACACCAACTCCCATCGCTCCCTTCTCCACCACATTCGATACGCGACAAGATTATATGCCCGACAACGAGGCAGGAAATCGAAGATACGGATACTTATCATTTTCATCAATTGCGACACCTGGCGACCTACGCTGGAGGGCGGGGACTGGGCAGAGAAGAGAACACGAGACGTAAATCGACATATGTCCTCCCTTCCGCGCAACGCTACGATATGAGGGCTGTTACCTACGGCCTCAGTCGCCCTCGCCCAACATGTTCTCCTCGCTGAAGAGCTTCACCTCCAACATCAATTCCAACTATTCCATCTCCCAGAACAACACTTCTACCGCCGGCGCCTGGAAGATATACGATGCTAAGAAGAAGTCGACGGGCAAGTCGTATTCCGTCTTCGTCTTCGAGAAGAAATCGCTAGAAGCCCATGGTACTATACCCCTGAAACCAAGAAACACAAGACTGGATGCTGTCTGGCCGCGTGACCCGATGAGGACACTGCGTACATGCAATGAACAGGTGCTGATTGCGCTCTGTAGGAAGCTCGCTCGGTCGATCAAGCGCATCGGGTGTCAAGCGTGCTACAGAAGAGGTGGGTAATCCATGAGTAGCCAGCGAACGAACTATGCGCAACCGACTCCCATCCTAGTCACTCCGCTGATCTCCTTTTATACGTAGGTAGTCGAACGCCTCAGGAAAGAAGCTTCCTCTCTAGCTCGCTTACGTCACCCCAGCGTCCTCGAGCTCGTCGAACCGGTCGAAGATACGAGAGGAGGGGGCCTCCAGTTCGTTACCGAAGCTGTCACGACATCCTTGGCGAGTCTTTTGCAGGAAAAAGACGAACAGGAAAGGGCTGGCGGCGTTGGCGGCCGGTCCAGTCGCTATGTCACCGAGACCGCCGACGGTGGGAGACGGAGGCGCGAGTTTGAAATCGACGAGCTCGAGATACAGAAAGGTTTACTCCAGATCAGCAAGGCGCTAGAATTTCTCCATGAGAACGCTGGTCTCGTCCATGCTAATCTCACCCCGGATGCGGTTCTTATCAACTCGAAGGTCAGTACTCGCATCGCGCGTAGCAGTTAACCCTTCACCCGCCAATCATTTCATTATGCTTTGATGACACCAATATAGTTATCTATCAATCTCAGATGTAATGGTTATAGCTAACTCGCTGTGTAGTCCGATTGGAAAATCAGCGGACTTGGCTTCTGTAGCCCCCCTGAGAATTCGACAAAGCCCACGTCGGTCCAACCTATCAGTCTCTCGGAGGTCCTCAACCTAGACCCTCGACTACCTCGACATGTACAACTCAATCTTGACTATACCTCACCTGACTTTGTTCTTGATAATAATCTCACTCCGTCTGCTGACATGTTTTCACTCGGGCTCTTGTGCATTGCACTATACAATTCACCCCACCGTTCACCCATAGAAAGCAGCGGAAGCGTATCCGCTTATAAAAGGATATTCACGTCGTCCTCGACTGTCCCATCTCACGGAAATGGGTTCTTATCGAAACGGCCCCTACCGAAAGATCTATCAGCTCATGTGCTACCACGCTTGATAACCCGGCGGCCGGCGCAGCGTATGACTGCTCGAGAGTTCCAGGAGAGCGAATACTTTGACAACATATTAGTCTCAACTATTCGATTTCTCGATGCCTTCCCTGCCAAAACTCCCGGCGAGAAGGCATCGTTTATGAGGGGGCTTAACAAGGTCTTGCCATCTTTCCCCAAGTCAGTCATGGAGAAGAAAGTGCTCCCAGCCCTGCTAGAAGAACTGAAGGACAAGGAGCTCCTAGCGCTCATTCTTCAGAATGTTTTCAAGATACTAGACTTGTTGCCATCCTCCCGGCGTGCTTTTGGAGAGAAGGTCCGGCCTAGGTTAAAGGAGATCTTCGCTATGACTTCAACGCAGGCGCAAGAGAAAGATAGGAACAGAGACGCCGGTCTGATGGTCATTTTGGAAAATACGAGCTTGATTTCTGAGAATTCCTCTGGCAAAGAGTTCAAAGATGGTAGGTTTCAATTTCTTTTTTCAACTATTCTCTGCAACGTGTTTTAGGACTGGCTTGCCGACGCCTACGGAATATCGTATTATTCGACTGTTCCGGCGACTGCTAAATTAGTTTTATTCGAGGTTGAGTTGGAGAGGGCAGCCGTCAAAGGATATGAGTGACTACCATGCATCAAATTGATCCATTACGATATACTTTCAAATACACTGGCTAACCCCTGCGTGTAGATGTCCTTCCGATCCTTCTCACGGCTATCGAATCCCCAGCGCCTGCCTTGGTCGATGCCGCCTTACGGGGTCTTCCAGTTATCCTCCCGGTTCTTGATTTCAGTACAATCAAAAACGAGCTGTTTCCGGTTATCGCTGCGGTCTTCAGCAAGACTAGTAGCTTAGCTATCAAAGTGCGCGGTTGTCGTGCTTTCGTCATCCTCTGTGGTGGCTCTAACGAAGCCATGGAAGTCGACGATGGCCTCGACGGGTTCGGGCCTGAGAAGAAGAAAAAGACATCCTCGTCAAGCGCTCTTGATAAGTATACCATGCAGGAGAAGATTGTTCCTCTAATAAAAGCCATCAAAACAAAGGAACCTGCTGTGATGATGGCAGCTCTGGACGTTTTGCGCGTTGTCGGAGACAATGCAGACGCCGATTTTGTGGCAATGGATATTTTACCCATCCTTTGGAACATGAGCTTAGGGCCCCTACTCGATCTCAAACAATTCCAAAATTTCATGGATCTAATCAAGTCCCTTTCCAAGAAAGTTGAGGACGAGCAAACTAAGAAGCTTCAAGAGCTTTCGGTGGTAAATGGTGGAGGGGCGGTGACTCCCAATGAAGACTTCATGGCATTTGGAGGCGTTACGGGCACACAGTTCGACTCGCCAAATGGCGCAACTGAAGACGACTTCGAGCGTCTAGTCAAAGGCAAGACAGGTCAGACATCAAGTACTGCTATGGATTCTGGTTGGGATTCGGGACCAGCATCCAGAGCCGCTTCGCCACCCGTCAAATCACCTCAGTTCTCGTGGTCAACTCCGAGTCCTACAGCGACCGCTACATCCGGTAGCCAGTTCGCTGTTCCAGCTAAAGCACAGCCTTCCTTCCGGACAGTTACACCAGATCTTGCTTCATTCGGCGCCCTGGCCCCTTCATCCACTCAATACTCGCAACCATTACAGCCTACAACAAGCAGCAGTACTACGCAGAACATGTCCTCGGGGCTGCAGTCAAGTACGAGTAACCTCAACTGGTCTACATCAACGGCCGCGACAGCCAATCCCTGGGCATCTACCGGCTCAACCCAGCCGATGTCACCGCCAGCAACCTCATCGTTTGGAAACATGACATCAAGCCTGTCAAATATGAACATAAGCCAGCAAAGACCAGCTATGAACCAGAGCTCTTCTTTCTCCATTGCTCCGCCGCCCTCGAACGGTACCAGCACGCCTTCCGGGTTCAGCTTACCTCCACCGCCCGGTGGTACCCTAAGACAAGCCTCGTCGACATCCTCCTTTGGTCAGCCTTCTTCGTCATACTTCGGCGGCATGGCTCCACCAGCAGGAAGCATGAGCAGCATGATGAGTTCTGGAATGGGCGGGATGGGCACCATGAACAGGAGTATGAGCAGCATGAACAGCATGAACAGCATGAACAGCATGAACAGCATGAACAGCATGAATAGTATGATGGGCAGTATGAACACCTTGACACCTAGCCCACCGCAACAGCAGCAACAGAAACAGCAGCCGCAGCCGCAACCTGCTCAGGGATCTGGTTTGGATAAGTATGAGAGTTTGTTATGATACGAGAGAAAGAGAGAAGAGAAGTTATTAAAGATGTGGTAACCTAGGCGGTAGTTAGTGAAGGGGGCAGTAGGAAAGGAGGGATCACGAGCGGCATGTATTCCTTCTGTCTTTTTTTTGTTTTGTGTTTTTTTTTGTTATTGCCCATTGTAGAGTACCCTATCTTATCAAGCGTCGTTGAAAACCCCCCCACCATAAAATTACCTGTTAGTTAGAAAAGGAGAAGAAAGAAGCATTTTGATTCTTCATTCGATTGTAAGTAGTTACGCAAGTTAATGAACGAGGAAATGGGGGGAGATGAGAAAACACCCGGGAAGATATCTTGAAAACAGAAGTATTATAAATACATATACACCTATCTATTCGCTAGCGGAAGAAAAAGGCTTTATTTTCGCTTATGACAGGTAGGTAGGTATGGCTATGATTGATTATGTGCTTGTTATCATTCAGGAGTAGATAGGTACGTATGATCGAGAGCTTAAGAACGAACCGGGGCAGGGTGATAGGCGCGATTGATATCATAGTTACGAGTAGGGGGTTCAAGCGTGTATAGGGGATTCCTAACTAGGCATTTAAAGGTGCCCTTTCAATGGCGAAATGGATCCCAATGCTAAACTAACACAGTTTTTAATGAAGGTGTTCTATCGTATTTTTAAAATAAGGATGAAAGATAAGGAAAACAACATTGGAAAGCATGTAAGTTCTACCGTACCGTTGCGGTTCTCTGCGAATTTCGGTTATTGTGTGTGGCAGTTAAGGGGATCAGGGGGCTGTGTTAGAAGAAATGCTATAATATATCTGATATGGAGGAATAGACAAGTAGAAACGGGTCGGTAGGTGGACGGGGAGGGTTTTGTAAGGCTATATATAGAGAGAGAGAGGGGGGGGGGGGAGGAGGATATGTGTATATCACGATACTGAGGATATTAGATTATATCACCGCGTAGTGTGCGGGGGCTTTACGTATATATAGATGAGGATTCGTATATCAGGCCACATAGGGGAAAAGAAGGAAGGAAGAAAGAAAGATAAAAGTAGGAGCGAGCAAGGATTGCTGTGGCTGGAGTTTGAGAAAGGAAGATGAGAGAAGAGCGGGGGTTGGGAGATAGATATATATAATATGGTGGATCGAGGGAGGTAAATGGGAAAGTAGGTAAGTAGGTGGGCAGGTAGGTAGATTTAATGAGCGAGGTATTTCTTGCCTGGCCACTGCTACACCCAACGCACCCGGCAGGTTGGGCGCCTGCTGGGCGGCAAGGAGAGTGGGCGTGGAGGATAGGCGAGTTCAAGAGAGGGTGCATGCTCAGGGCTGAGTCCTCTGGCAAGTGATCGCTGCCGCCGTCCTTGTCCCTCGTTCTCGTTCTTCGTTTGTACACACGTCCACGACACTTGGGGATTAAATGCTATACGTAGGTATGGATGTGATTGTGTGGTGTGAGTCTGCTCAGTTCTGTACAGGTATATCTGCTGGGCTGCCTAGGATCACTGGTTGTCGAGATCATCTTTACTACTTGCCCGAGACGACGTTCTCCATAGAAACCCCGTTCCGTTCGATGTTATCAGCTGTAATGTGAGAATATATCTGGATATGGGAAGACGGACTGATCGATCGTGTTCGTAGAAGGGAAAATAAAATAAAGCGGAATTTTTAAAGAACAATCATTCGCAGCCTTCTACCTGTTATTATTAGTTCGTCTAGTTAGCACATGCATATATGATCCTATTAATTCGCCCTGGGCAGGCCTAATTGTAACTGGACGATGAGGGTACTCTCATTTCTTCCACTCTCTCAATAGCTAACCTGCTTCTACAGTGCCGAGGAAGATATGACAACTGACCGCCCCCCTGAATAACCTGGGTAAGTGTCGACTACTCTTGTTCTCGGGTCCTCGGACCATTCTCTTATCAGATATTGATATAATATAGATGAGAGGAGATAGATATGCAGGCTTGCCCAATCAGTAATCAGATAGGTGCGAGATGTATGGTTGGGAGAGGGGGTGTGTGGCTTTGTCTATTCCTCTTCTGTCCAACAAGGGGGGATGTCAGCGTTTGAATCTTAGTATGTAGGCAAAGAAATCCCTATATGTACATAGGCAGGTAGGCACATAGGTAGGTAGGTAGGTGATGGGTATATACATCCACAGCCCAATACAGATACGTGCTAGTAGATAGACGACGACAACACTCTAGCCCAAGCCCGACCACGTAGTCAAACTCCCGCAGTTCCTCATCCATCGATCGCTACAGGCCCACAGCGTCGTGCTCGTTAGGTCGTCCATGGCGCTCGTCTATCCTCGCAATGCATATTACCAATAAAAAACGGCCATGAAATATGATTATATTTTGCATTAATTAGGTAGGGTACCTATAATGCGAATGTATTCTTCTGGAAAGGAACCTAACCTACCTAACCTAGGTTCTTTCTAATTCGTCAAGCATGTTTCGCATCTCAGGCGAAGATGGCTGGTTTAGCTAGGTCCGATAACTACCTGCTTGCTACCTAAGGTACATAAGATAGGAATGATGCGAAGCGGTACGGTACGAAGATGGGCAACCTGATAGCACCATCGCGCCGGCAACGCTCGCATCGCCGGTCCTGGGACGCTGTGAAACCCATCTATTTACCCAGCGGACGCGGGCCATAGAACACGCGTGCGCGCGCGGGAGAGAGAAGGGAGAGCAAACAAGCAAACGCATTAGCATAGAGGTAGGCAAGTAACACCTAGGTGACCAGCAAGTTAGAATACGACGAAACACTCCGGTCCTGAGCTGTCATAATGTATGTAAATAAATGGGCAAAAAGAAAGAGGATTTTAGCCCATCATCTTAGCAGAAGGGGATGGAGGTAGGGAAGGCAAATACAACATGCAAGCGAGCAGTACATATCTGGTCTGGTCTGTTTGCAAGTGTGTGATTCTGAAACTCAAACGTCTATTAAACTGCCTATGAATGGACAAACCGATCCGATCGATCCTTTTTTTTTGTTCTGTTTTCTCTTGCACTGAGCTGGGGAAATTCCGTCCATTCTAACCTTGAACTTAACCACCCCCCTCCCTCCTCATATCCATCCTTCTTTCTTGGGAGGGATCCGATCTGACCCCTTCTAAATTATGTAATTCCTGTCGTATGACGAATGCCCTGCCTGCTGTTGCTTTTCCTCTCTCTTTCTAAATACAGCCACCGAAAAAGAGAGAGAAGGAAAAAACCCGAGAGAAAAAAGAGAAAAAAACGCATCAATCTGCCCTTATCTGTATTCCCTTTTTTCTTGTTTACTTTTTCTTAAAACCCCTTTCCCCTCCATGTAGCTTATCAGCTCTCAACAAGGACATTCCCTAATGCCCCGCGTTGCAGGGAGAGTGAAACCTTTTAGTTCAGGGGAGGGTGAGAGAGAGGCCCACTAACCCAAGCGAGCCAAAGTGTGGCTGTCTTAGTGTAGACTCTCTCTTTCTCTCTCGCTCTCTCAAACATGCTTGCGTTGGGCTGGTAGATCCTCTTGCCATGTTCTGCCTGCGACGAGGGGGGGGACGAGAGGAGGACAACTGAAAGGGAGAAAAGGGGAAAAGAAGAAGAAATAGAAGAAGGGAAAATGTTCATAGGTATCTTCCTATGTGTACCACAAACGGGTGAAGAAGATTAGGAAAACTGGTTTTGCGCAATCGAGAGTGTGTACCTGGGCAGGGAAAGCAAAGTAGTAACCCTCCTCCCAACGCCATGCGTAGAAGGAAAACAAAGAAAACCGCCGCCCTTGAGACCTAACTCCGTACGCTCATTGAAAACGATTGAGAGGACAAACGGTGTGAAAGTCGCATCTTGGTATTGTTTTGCCATGAATCGCCGACTTCCAGGTGAACCTTCCTCTGTATAAATAAGAGCTTGAATCTCGAGATTGTCGCGCCGACACGAGTTGTCCCAATTATTTTTGTTTGTTTAGCCCGACCGATGTGAGGTTTTGATAGATGGTCGCCTTGCAGAGAGAACTGGAATATCTCAAGCTGGTATCCACGGGTTCGCACCGTATTTCGGTTTCGATACAGGTTCAATGACCATGTGCTGGGCTCGCAGCTAAATATTAGCCGCCGACTTGATGACCTTGAAGTTGTGGCGGCTCTTGTAGCCCGGCTCCAGTGAGGTCTCGATATTCTGGTCTGCAGGCACCATCTCATGCTTCAGGTCCCACCCTGCGCGGCGGCAGAGCTCGGCGACAACAACGTCACAATCACCAAGGAGGTCAATGTCGAAGTTGATGTGGCTGACAGGCGTACGCGAGATGTATATTTGGGGGATGTGGGCAGGCAGGTATGGGACCACCTCAGAGACGGGGGCTACCTTCAGAGACGTGCCGATGACCACGACGAGGTCGACAGCATCCCGGTCGTGCTTAACCAACCGTTTGGTGAACTCGTCAGGAAGGGTCTCTCCAAAGAATGTGATGTCGGGCTTCATGACCCCAGCAGCCGGGATGTCGTATCGGTCATCACTGTCGTCATCATCATCATCATCATTGTATTTGCGCGATTTCCTTGATGTGCTGTTCGAGGACCTCTTCCGTTTCAGAGGGCCCTTCGACCTCAGTGCCGCGATGCATTTCTCACATCGCGGGATCAAACCGGCCTTGATATCGGGGAAGATGTCGTCTCCCTGGACCTGGTGGCCACATCGCTGGCAGGTTGCCGTGGCGAATGACCCGTGGCACTGCACTAGCTTCTCAGGCAGGATGCCAGCGTTCGCCTCGATGTTGTCGATGTTCTGTGAGTAGTTGGTGAGAAGCTTGCCCTTGTTCTGCAACATAGCAATGAAGGCGTGTGTCGGCGAGTACTTCTTGGTGTTCGGTAGAATATCCTTAGCAACCGAATAAAAGATGGTCGGGTCATCGCGGAAGATGTCTATGTTAAAGACTTCCTGCGGATCACTGATGCCCAAGCCAAGCTTCTCCAGCTGCGAGTACAGTCCGGTCTCCTTCGATCGGAAATCAGGGATTCCAAGGGAGGTTGAGATTCCGGCGCCAGTCAGAACCACGATGTTCTGTGATTTCTTTAGTAAGTCGACGGCGTCATCAATACTGTTGTAGTGGATGATCTTGGCGCGCTTGGCCAGCTCGCGCGTCATGGCCAATGTAAGTAGGCCGAAATAAGACTCATCAGGAAGACCCTCGAGAAAGGCCGGGGGGCGAATCCCGAAGGCAGTGAGAAGCTTTTTGGCGGTAATAGTACCAGAATCTACCGTGACTCTGCAGAATTCCTCGGGCCCGACAGCTCGCAGCTGTTGGCGGTAGCGCACCGCCTGCTCCGGGGTACAGGCATCAACTGCAAACATGTTAGAAATCAGATCGTCATGCCAACAGTCGGTTGCCTAGGAAATTGAATGAAATGGGAATAGTTACCATCACCGAAGAAGTTGGGTTCGGCCAGGTCCTCGATGATGTCCTCAAAAAGAGACTCGGTCTCCCAGGATTCACCCAGGTCATTGACTCGTTCCTCGAGTTCCGAGAGGTGATAGCCCGGTTCCTTCACGTTGAGGTGTCCAACTTGCTGGTCGTCGGAAACTTCCTCGACCCGGACCTTGGTCTTTCTAGATTTCTGGGGCAACCCGCCCCAATCACGACGAGGCCGTCCGCGAGGTCGTCCGACGGGACGCTTGGGTTCCATGGCAGTGAATTATTTGTGAAGAGTTGGTGAGAGTGAGTATGGAAGGATTAAAGAATGAGACAGGGTCCAATAGATGAGATGCGTGGGTCCTGGTTAAGATGCGAAGGGAGAAAGGAAAAAAAAAAAAAAAAGAGTGAGAGAGAGAGAGAGCGTGACGCAGGTCTAAGTTGGTGGTGGTGGGAAAGAAAAGAGCCACGTAGATGAACGAGGGAGATGGTAGTTGAAAACGCGTGGTCCAGAGACGGTGCGCTGTTCTTAAAGTGGGAAGATGTGGAAGTTGTTGTTTGGTAGAAGTTGTTTTGGAGGGAGATTGTGAATTGATTAATTTATCTCTCGAAAGGGGAAGAGGGTGGCAGAGAGAAAAGGCCGATTACATCAGCACGAAGGGAAAATCAAATGGTGGTTTTATGTGGCTACTGTTATCCGAGTGTTTCGTGTTGTCAAGTGAGTGTTGCGGTGGGTGGGAAGATGGGTGGTGATTTATTTTTTCATATGAGGTAGAATTGGGAATGAAATAAAAACGGGAGGGAGAATAAAATCGTAGCAGCAATAAAGGGAAAAGAGTCGGGCGAATGCGAGGGCAGGAAAAGAGTTTGAAACTTGAGGACGACAAGTTCCAGAACTACGTACTAAGCAAGGTACCGATAGGCCGCAGCAAGAAACATTCAACACAAATTCTAGGTTAGCATTTTGCTCACTCCCCCTACTTAGTTTCCTAGTAACATATTATTATGTAGTATCTATCAATTTTACTTTTAATCCAGTTTTCTCTGTATCTCTCCCCCCTCCCCCCATTAGGTATTTACATAGCCGCTGCATCAATCTTGCGCTCTTGCGCTCTTGTCCCTTTCTCTCTCTTCCTCTCTATCTTCAACTTATCTTATTTGTTGCTACCTCTCAACGGATTGGGCCCTGAAACTCCCTCCCCCCCTCCTCCAAGCTTCATGTATTATTTAGCTTACTTTATCATGTTCACGTAGACTACGCTATCCGCCGGCTCTAGTGTATGTAATATACCCTGCACCCGCCATCTTGTCTATTTCCTAACACTCCGTAACTCTCGTTGATGCGTTTCTTCATTTCCATTCGATTTTCCACTTCACATTGAGTCGGCGAAGAGTCGGCGAAACTCTGACGAGGATTGTTTGTTTGCCAGCAAAGCCGGCCTGGGGGCCGACCATCTACCAACTGCGCGTATACGGACGGCATGTATGCGTTTATATGTATATGTATGTCTTCAATCCCACCTACTTTCACTATCCGGCCCCTGCTCGTGGAAAATACCATTCGCCAACCCAAGCTGACTTGTCATTACCCATCGTAGATTGGTTTTCACTCTCGTGACCCTCGTCAATGCTGTGTTTGCCTAAAACGACATCCTCGTCTGATCAGAATCTCGGCAAAACTCTAATAATTGCGCACAATCGATCCGAGCACAGCGTATATCATCTGCCATATCGCCATTCATTCGTCATACCAGTCGCACCCGCCCAGCACACCCCGGGACTGCAACCAATTTCCCCCCCCCCCCCCCCCCCCCTACATGCTACTATCCTCACTTAGCTCTAATTCGTATTCTACCTCATTTAATGGTTGCTCCTTTCACTCAAGCTAGAGGGAATACTGACAAGACTCTAATAGTTGGGAGAACCCCGTAACTATGTCCGAATGTCATTCCTACCAGGTCGAACATAACTTTAACGCCCCTTAAGGTGCATATAGAACTTATCGAGCCTGGATTCTGTCCATGTCTAGTTGATCGCTTCGCTTCGCATTCAAGTTGGCGAAGAGTTCCGCCAAGACTTGGATGATTGCAACTCATAGCACGTTCAAGTGAATAATTCCTTCCTCGCGGGCAACCCGTTTCGTTCGATGCTCTGATTCTCTATTACAGAACACCATCTGAGTTTTTTTTCTGTCCCCTCGTCTGCGTTTCAGTGTTTTGTGTTTCCGTACATGAGTCGACAACAGAGACTTAGCACAGTGTGTACAGTATTCCACACTAGCTTAGGTAGTTGAGGTGCAATATATATTATATTGCTCCTTCCCGGGTATTACAAGGAGTGTCTGCATATATATCTTCTTGACACAACGTGAGTCTCACAGCTGAGCGTTGAGTATTCCCTTTCTAGTGTTCTCGCACTCACTTACCTCTTTTGTGATCGGAGTCTGGTAGTGGTAGAGTTGGCGAAACTTCTAAGTGGTCACAGTGCTATACAGTGCCATTCATACCCGTCCGGCTTGGAGCAATTCCCTACCTCCCCTGTTCATACTTCTCCGACACGTGCTGAACTTAACTCTTAAATCTCGTAGAACAAACAATACTAAAATGATATATCTCATTCTTATGTAATTGGCTTCCGCTCCGCACCCCGTCCCTTTAATAATATGAAGCCTACACACGATGCATTACTAGGGAGTCTGCAGTACGCGCACCTCAACACCTGCGTCTTTAACAAACTGCAACTCATCCGCTTCGTTCATTGTTCTTCGTGCTCGCACTTGAGTCGAGGTAGTTCTAAAAGCTATTTAGAGAGGAAACAATCATCAGGCTATGGATATCCGTCCTAGGTGACACGTACTTAAGAGCCGGCTCGTTCACTAATCCAGGAAACTGGCAGGCCAAAAGGGTACATGCATCTACTCATCCTTGCCACGGGTATCACAAGCATCACAAGAGAGCACTTCCGTTGACTCGCACGCAAGTAGCCTCTGCCCGGTTGCCTTCGAGCAGATGATGCATATCACTATCATTTCCTCCCCGGCATCAGAGGCAAGAGTTAATCAACGTATGTACCGGAATAAACCCTGTACGGTTTACCTAAGTACCACTTTGCAGTTGAAAATCATGCACTCAAATGCTGATAGCGCCCGCCTTCGGTGAGAAACTCTGCGTGATATATCCTAAATAGTTACTATCACAGCCTGCAGGGTTTTGGGTCTGAGAGTGAATAGCACTTTGATATTGACGCGTCTTCGGTGAGCATAGGTAGCCAAAATAAGGCGAAGATGCCGCTTAATATCAGATGTATCTACTGTGACACATCCCAAGGCACTGCCCAACACGTCTTGGCGCTTGCTCTCCAAGTGAAGAGCAACTAATAACACATCGCTTCTGCACTCCTCGAACCTTCTAGCGTAGCACTCCGTAGACGGGACGTGACTGCCACCCAGAGTTGTACCATAGATCCCGGCCTTACGCAGCCCAACCTCTCATCGCAGCTCAGCCAGCTCTTGAAGTGAATTAGGGCTTGACTGGGAAGGCTCAACAGAGAGACGCCCTTTAGCGAATTAGGTGAACATCGGCCGCGATATCTAGGTAAGGTAGTGAGTGTCCTCTGGGTGCTTAATAAACCAGCCTGAGTCCTACCTAGAGTGAACAAGATCGCATGCTGCAACATGCCTATTTCTCATCACACGATCTGACCATTTGTCTCGTGATGATATGGTCACTCCCGACGTAAGTACGTACCCATGTACCTAATCTAAGCACTTGGCTATTTTCGTCCTGACAGGGGTATTGGTAGTTTTAAATTCACATGTGCAACACTACTCCAGTAGCTCGTTCATTGGAAATTCTAGTTCTTTCCCTACACGTGAATAGCAACTTCGAATCGTTAGTTATTAGTCTACCTAGGTATGTATATACCGTAGCGTTCCCTACCCTCATCTCACCATGTTGAGTCACCAACTCCTTCCAACTGCCCGGAACTCCAGGTGCGCCTACATCTCACATTGATACTTCCTAATTCGGTACTCGATCACAGGCTCAGTTGGCTGTTGGCTCAACATCGTCAATCCCATAACTTCTACCTCTACCATGGTCTCGGTAACTTTTTGTCACTGACGGATTCTTCATGCAAGGGTCCTGGGCAGTTATTAGCCAGGGGGTTTGCATGGAGTTACCAACGTGTTTACTCCATACAAAACTTATCTAGTCAAGATCCCCTTACTATCGACTATAGTAAACATACCTAGGTATTTTTAATGAAACCCCCCCGCACGTGTGAAGCACTATATTTGTCATGCGCTATTGTACACTCTAGGGTTAATTCCCCCCTCCTTATCGATTGAAAATGGCACTACAGGAGGTTTGTCCTGCGTATCTCTAGTTGAAGTTGGTCGAGTTTTGTAACGAGCACTCTCTCGACAATACAAGAATTCGGCAGTACACATTATAGACCGGAGTGTTGGCATTCACAAGAGCTACCTATTAATTTTTTCATGATGAGCCGGACAAGGTCGTCTACATTGAATATTAACGATTGGCTTCTCATTCATGCCCGATCAAATCTCGCTTCACCACATTTGACAACTGACGAGGACTCTCTACAGGTGCGCCAAGACAATTGACCAATCCACAACACGGAAGGCCTCGAATCACTACCATCTCCATTATCAAAAATACAAACAAGATAACCTCGTTGGCTCATCGGTCGGTAATATAATGTATATCAATCAGTCAATAGCGAATTATCTAACTGGCAGCTCCTTGCAGCTTCAAGGCCACGAGCCGGCGCCTATTAGCATCTACAGGAGTTGTCTGCAATACTCGGAGAAACGGGTGAGACTCTTATCATCAGCACTACAAAGACTCGATGCAAAAGGGACTCACAAGTCTCAGTAGTCCTCCAGATGATGCCTAATATCTAAAACAATCTTAACTCATGTTGGGTTAGGTAGTCACGGTTATTACCTACCGGTTCAGCTGCAGCATAGTGTGATGAGTTGTAATTATATTCAGCTTATTGTCCGATTGGAAGCAGACGTGTGTCCCCACCCCTACTCCTATCTATGTGCATATCTCACCTCACATTCCCACCAACAAGAGCACGTGTTAAGCCCGAAGGCTTGACGAATATTGCTATCAACTGCCATTTCGCACTAGAGCAGCCGCTTGCAATATCCAGCTCCGGTACACGTTGTACGAATTGCGAAATTATTATTGAAATATATTGATACTGAAGTAGCTTTTAGAGACATGTAGTATCACCATCGTAGTCCCAGTTGGAATTCCCCGGCATGGATAGAGATAGCCCCTCCTCATATCACCCCCAAATTCGTCGACGGACTCTCCTCTCATAGGCTCGCTCGGCTGACCTACAATCCTTTTAGACCCTCCCTGACACTTGGGTAAACTGCGGAGTACCCATGATTCGCTCTCGCCTCCTACGATGTACAATATCTGTAGTAATGATCCCAACTCAACTTCGCCAAAAGTCTGCATTTATTTCGTCTTTGCCTCAGAGCCGCCGTAGCACCATATTATAAGTAAAGTTTAGGGCCATCATCTACCACGTTTCCATTCATCGACAATCACATTCTCTATCCTTGACCTGGGTTAATCCTTTTGTTCGTCCATGGCGTACATAAATGTACCTAAGTAGGTACTTTACCTATATTCCACTTTCTCTTGGTTCTCCAAACCGTCAAACCCCCCCTACATATCACAAAATACAAGTTTTCGATCCTCGGACTTTAACTCTGTCTACGTATCTAATGTAATCCTAGTCTGCGTGGGAAAAAAAGAAACCCTTCTTGAACCTTCCATATCTCATCCTCTGCCCCTTATCTCTGGTTATACCGTAAGCTACCTGCATCTGTCAGCCTAGCCGTCTCCTCCCCAACCTCCATACGTACTCGTACATGCAAAAAAAAGCACAAGGTTGTCTCACATGGAGAGCCCTAGATCAACAAAATGTATGTATACAGAGAAACCCAAGATACCTAGCTGTCAAATGGGGGTATTTCCTGAAGGGAGTGAAAACAGGGGTACTCCCCAGCCCCCACGTTACCATCACCAACATCCAAAAGACCCCTTTCCTCCCTCTGCTTTGTGTTGCATTTAATAAGACAACCAATCGGAAGATGAACAGAGAGAAATTCGAGTATATATGTAAGCATTCATGCCTGCTTAACGATGTAACACGCATCTTGACCTTCGGCGCGTTGCGTGCGAGAGAGCCTTATTATGTAGCTACTTGGACGTACCGTAGTACGATGTATATGCTGCCTCCGTCTATGTACTTATGCCTATATTAGCCTTCTTTATCCAACATATAAGCAGGTACCACAGGTATATATACATGCACATACATATACACATACATACAAAACCGCGGCTCCCAGAGCCTGCCTAGTCCACCCTCGAAGCATCTCAACTACTACTACTCAACACCGCAAGCCTCACCAGCCAGTATGTTGCCTGTATTTATCAAGCTCCTTTACTTAAGTGCACCAAAAACACTCCACAGGAGACGCGCGAGGTAAGAGAACTAAGAGAAGGAAGGAGGAAGAAACAAGGCCGAATGTAAAAGAAAAGGCAACGGCTAGCTTAAAGTTAATAGATGCCATGTGTACATAAGTATCTATCTAACCTAGCCACGATGAAGATAGTTGAGTGAGTTATTAGTTACACATTCGCTTTAAGTAAGGGCTATGCAGTTAGCATGCAAGGCCAAAAAGGGCATGTAACCGTATGACAGATACCTAGATATCCACCACCTCACTTTGCCTGCCCTACCCTGCCCTGCCTACCTCCAGATGAATGTAGCCTCGCCTCCTATACCTATGCTCTGACCCTCTCCCCCTTTTACTATATTACACACACACGCAACGGCGGCAACGCAAAGCTCTATTGGCCAATCCACGAATGCATCTGTTTCCTTTTCTTTCCCTTCGATCTTCTTAATTCATCGATTCCTCCCCTAGACCATATACCTCTAAGTAAGTTAGATTATCTATAAACTACCACCATCACCGTCATCTCAGAGAGGAAAGTCGCCAGCCACGTCCCATGTTATCATGTAGCATAGGAACAAGAGCCCCCTAATCAGCAAGCCCTCCTCGACACTTCCACGTTATATGTCACTTTTTTTTAACCATACCTTCTTTCCCCATATTTCCACACACCACACCACACCACACCACGCTACACAACCTCAAAAGTTTTACCTCTACTTTTTCATACACTTCATTCTTTTCCTTACTCAAAAATGTTGTCTATTTATCCTCTTTCCTCTTCTCGTTTCTAACATCTATAGCATTTTTGGTGATATGACGTATACCTATATATATAACTCTTCTAAATCAATTAACCCGTCCTAGAAGCAAAAAAAAAAAAAAGGAAAAAAAGGAAAAAAAAAAGGAACGTGAAACATTGAAACCCTTATATACTATTCTCCATATTAAACATTAAAACATACACCACCACCTTCTAATAAATAAATAAACCCCCTCCTAGAAAAAAACTGCAACTAATGATATGAGCCATTACACACATATAACACATATAAATTTTTTCTACCAATGCCATGAAGATATATATAATATAAAATAAACCGGATTAGGAAAAAAGTAGATGTAACACCAAGGGCGGTGGGCGGCATGTAAGAAGAGAAGGCTTGTGCGTGTGCGTCGTTCTGCGTTGGCGTTGAGAATGTATGTATGTATGTGCGTGCGTGCGTGCGTGTACTGTACTGTCTAATTGTAACAGCAATCCATTCAGACAAGAAGAAAAAAATCTTGATTTGTTTACCCAGACCTTAAGAAACAGCGGCCCCTTTTCCCTTGCAATTCCTTACACACGTCTAATATTCACGCAGCCTGGGCAAAGAGACTTCCTAGTTGTCCTTTCCCAAGCACCTAAGAAAACTTTGTCCCCTTTTCTAACAAGCTCCTCCCGGCCGCGGTCGCTTGATGTAAGGACCATTCCTGTAGTACAAATCCTAGAACGACCTAGCCCATCCTGTTGATTATATTTGCCGAGCTACAAACTCCCTTTTGGTATGGCGCAAAACTGTTCTTCGGGTAAGCCTAACAGAGCCAGATGGCTACGTTAATACAGCCTATGGTATGAATAATAGGCGCAGCTGGTATAACCGTGTAGAATCTGCACTTAGAGCCTGAAGACCATAGTACGAATTGTCTCTAGGGCCCCTAGTTTGTACTCGACTAGTCGATCTCTGCCGGGACAGTCGCTTCTAGATCTGGCGGCGACTGACTGCGTTGGTTCAAATAAAAGCAGAAACATCATTCGCAGCCTAGGAAACGGATTTCGGCTTTTGTGATGGTGGCTGAGGCACACTAAGCCGTGGTACATCCGCAGCCCCCGAGTTCTCAATATCCTGAGGCTCCTCCGTTAAAATGGGACGAGACTCGAGGTCGTTATCTTCACGGGTTGACAGTGGAGAGGGAGTCGGACGAGGGGGCTGCGTGAAGTCACGCTCCCCAGACTTTTCAATCGGGGACCACCCTGCAGCCACGCTACCCGCGATGATGCCAGCCATTACCGTAGGCGCTCCTAGAGCCGAATTGGATCGAGACCTCATAGATCTAGATCGTTTCCGGGAATCCGGCGTCGGTGCGGGCGAGTGCGATCCGAAACTATCTTCACGCGTTGGGGTTTGCGGTACCCTTATCGAGTTCGACCGGGAGTGAGATGGGCTCTTGCCCTTGGACATGAAAGTCTCACGAGGATGGCGCACAGCAAATGTCAGGTTGTTCAGTCGGCCGCCCTTCAGTCTCTTGAGGAACGCAAGCTCGTCCCTGACATCAGTGAGGACTTCTGGATAGTCGTTGAATCGTTCCTCATCTGAAATGGTGAACCCAGGTAGTCGAGATCTTCGCTTGAACGATTCGGGGATGCACTTTCTAATCATCTCGTCGGGAATGAGACGGATGACCATTCCCACAGGTATCGAGATAACGCCCAAGATGATTGCAGATGCCCATTGAGCGGAGGTTTGCGATGGGCTCCGAAGCGAAATGCTGAACGGAGTACCTCCGACAAATATAATGAGAACTTGAGCACCGCACATAGCAATGTTGATTCCAATGAAGAACCAATTTTGCGTCAAGCCTTCGAAGATGTTGAACTGGTTGTCCAAGCGACGGTTGCTAGATCGTAGTCAGTATTTAACTTCAAAGGTTAGACAAACAAACGGTTCTACTTACTTCCACTGATTGAAGATTTGCATCCAAACGAAGGTATTGAAAACTAGGGTATCTCGTCGATCGGATTCGCCTTGTGCAACCAAGCCAATTTGTATCGCGGCGTAATAGAGCACGAAGGTAATCACCAGCTGGTAGATTGCTTGTCCGATGATCATTTTCCACATGGTTATCGAGATGATGCTAGAACCTCTGGGTTCTGGCTTTCGATTCAGTACACTGTCTTGCGGAGGATCCGTAGCAAGAGCAAGCGCAGCAAGAGTGTCCATGATAAGGTTGACCCAGAGAAGTTGTACAGCAGTCAGAACAGCTCCCTCGTCGTCACTAGACACAGCCGTGACAAAAGTCAGTACCACAGCCGTCACATTGACGGTGAGCTGAAACTGCAAGAACCGCTTGACGGCGTCATTGACAGCACGACCCCACATCAAAGCCTTCACAATGCTGTTGAAGTTGTCGTCCATAAGAATAATCGCAGATGCCTCTTTGGCTACCTCCGTGCCGGCAATACCCATTGAGAAACCAACGTCGGCTAACTTGAGAGCCGGCGCATCGTTTGTGCCATCGCCGGTAACAGCTACAGTCTCGCCCAGATCCTTTAGTCGACGCACAAGAATGCGCTTGTCCTCCGGACTCGAACGAGCAAGCACCTGGAGTCGGGGAATGACCTCATTCTGCTGGAATTTGCTGAGATTGCGGAATTCGGGGCCTTCCATTACGACGCCATTCGGTTGCAGTATGCCACATTCCTTAGCAATAGCCTGCGCCGTGAGCTTGTTGTCACCCGTAACCATACGAACCGTCACACCGGCCCTCTGACACTGCTTGACGGCGTCAGGGACGCCCTCACGAAGGGGATCCTGGATGCCAACCATGCCAATGAAAACCATATTCTTGAAGACATCCTCGAAGACAACTTCATTGCGATCACCTTCGGCACGCTTGGCGTTCCGGGGCGGCCACTTTTCGAAATCACGATAAACAATTCCGATGGTTCTAAGTGACCTTGACGCGTAGTTTTCGATTAGGCCCTTGATAGTCTCGGTATTGTCGCTAGTCAATGGCGTGCTAGACAAATCCCGGGTAGGATCACGCAGCATTTCGGTGCACTGGCCCAAGAGGATTTCCGATGCGCCCTTCACGTACATGCGAGCCATACCGTTGGTGAGCTGAACTACAACGCCCATGCACTTCCGGCCGGAGTCGAAAGGGATCAGTTGCAAGATCTTCGCGTTCGCCCGTTCTTCACTGACTGGCCCCATACTCAGATGGTCCTGGGCAAATATGAGTAAAGCCGTCTCAGTCTTGGATCCGATAAAGCTCTTTTGGCCGTCCAGCTCGCCCTCAAAAGCGGTAGAGTTGATAGCAATCGACTTCCGGAGCAGATCCTGAGCATCCTTACATAGATTTGTAGCAAATTCCTTCGCAGACAAATCGTCAGGGGCGGTAGTGCTAGATTCAGACGTATCCTCGGCGCTAGCATTCGTACTTCCAAAGCGGTGGGCTGTGCCAATCGTTCCTGAAACGACCATCATCTTGTTTTGCGTCAAGGTGCCTGTCTTGTCCGAGCAAATCGACGATGCATTTCCCATGACCTCGCAGGCTTTTAAGTGACGGACTAGGTTGTTGTCCTTAAGCATACGAGTAGTCGCAAAAGCCAGGGCCAGCGTGACAGCAAGGGGAAGCCCCTCAGGAACTGCAACGACGATAATAGTGACCACGACGATAAAGATTTCGATAAACTGTTGACCCTTCTGGGATGGTGACAACTGCCAGTTACTAGGGAGACGGACAAGGAACTGGATGAAGAGCACGATAAATAGGAGCAAACCAGCCGCACCACCTAGCTTCGCAATGTATTCGGCAATAACGTTCAGCTTAGACTGGAGGGGCGTGATTTCGGGGTCCTCGCTCAGAGACATCATCGTCTTTCCGTAGCTAGAATAAATACCAGTCGAGGTGACCATGAATGTTCCTACGCCTTCCATGACTCGGCCGCCTGACTGGATGAATGGGTCAAGCTTTCTGGTGTCTTCGCCGTTCTCGATACCAGCAAAAACATCATCGGCTGGTCTCTTGCGTATAATATCGGATTCGCCTGTAGCCTGTGATTCATCACACTTCACGTTGAAACCTTGAATGAGAATGCCATCGACGGGTATGAGATCGCCGGGTTCCAAGTGGAGCACATCGCCGGCCATGACATCGTAGACCGAAATTTCAACGGTTTTCCCCGAGCGCACTGCCTTCACAAACCGGTCCTGTTTCTTCTTGTTCAGATTCGCAAACTGTCTTTCCTTCTGCCAGTCATTTAGCGATCCAACGAGCACGACAATGACAATGGCCGCGATGATGGCCACGCCCTCGATCCATTCAACTGACGGCTCGCCATTCACGTGCTCTCCACCGAACGTTTGATACAGCCCAACCGCAAGCGAGACGATTGCGGCAGCCGACAGCAGAATGAGAACCTTGTCGTTATAAGTAATCCAAACCAACTGCAAGAAGCTCTTGCCCTTCTTCTCGGGAAGCCGATTGTCCTTGAAAACTCGTTTCCTATCGACAAACCCCTCATCAGATGTGTGTCCCGGGCTGGTCGTGGTGCGAACCACAGGCGTCCGCGGAGTTTCTACCCCTTCATTTGCAAGCTTGGAAGGCGACCTATTCGTAGCTTCTTCGAATGACACTTTGCCATCCAGGTGCTTCTCATCAACACTCAAACCCGTCTCTCGATTGCTCCTCAGTCCCTTCTCCAGTCCGACAAGACCACCGAGTTTGTAAAATGCACTTAAGCTCTTCGGGTTGAACATCTTGGTTAACTGGCCAGGGCTGTAGGCAAACGGATTATCCTCGACCTCGAAATCCGCCTCTTTGCCTTGATCGGGCTTCAAAGCTTCTTCATCCTTCATGATCTTATCATTGTCGTACGTAGGCTTCGGGCCACCCTTCTCGCTCTGCCAGGAAGTGGTGACGGTTACGGCGTCCCCTTGCGAGGAGCTCAACGACCGCGAACCGTCTTCACTATCAACAGAATTCTGCCGCGACCGGTGATTGCCCGGTACCGAAAGATAAGCCTGTCCCTTTTCAATACCTCTAGAGAGCACCGGGCTAGAAACATTATGCGGACTCGTAGGTCGGCTGTCTTTGCTGTCAAACGAATTGCCGCCCCTCACTTCGTCTCTCGCCGTCGCAGACGCCTGAGAGGCTGAAGGTATAGCGGTCTTCTCAGATGAGGCCCAACTTGCTGTCAATGCAGTTGGGCTTGCGGAATCATCGCCTGGAGACACCGGCGAACGATGTGGGGCGTTCGAGGGAGGCTCGGTATCATTCGTTGTATCAATCGTAATGGTAGGTCTAGATCTTGCAAGTTAAAACATGAGAAACGCTACAATCGAGGCGTCGCAATGGCCATCGGTTTGGGAGAAGACTACTTACGCGCGCGGCCGTCGCGACGGTCCATCAGACCCATCCTTGGTGGGATCGGCCATGGTTGGTAGCTATTAGGGAGCTTGTCGCGATAGAATATATCCAAGTCAACTATTAGGATCGCAGTCTAGCGGATAATTGAGCTCGAGGATAGCCTTGTGACGGAAGGTTTAGGGTGTGGTTGTAATGGTCTGTTCGGTCTGGCCATCGATGGACAAAGGCGAGGGCTAGATCTGCGGCTTGGAGGGATCAGGAGCAGATTAATAGGAACAGGAAGGCCGTGGCAAATAGTGTTGGAAGTTTCAGTGTTCAAAGTTTAACCGGCTATCCACAACTCGGTTCTCAAGGTGCTTGGGTCCACGCGGTCTCTGATCCAACTCGTATTTTCCCGTATGGTCTGTGTTCATCCGGGGTGGCTCGCAGGGCAATCGGTACCAGAGATGTGATGTTTGTCGTTGTTACAAAAAAATGATTGAGTAAACAATGAGACTAATGGTATGAAGCAGAGACTATGGCATGTTTCGGAAAGACTTCTGTACTGCACGAACAGGGCGCAGTTGTCCTCTAGGAAGATGTGTTTCCCTTGCTTGACGGCGACAGAAGGCGAATGGAGGCTATGCAGACACGCGGCCACATAAGACTGTAGAGAATAAAGGTGATGTAAAGCTAGGAGTGTGTCTGGTCATTCCCGTCGGATGTGAAGCCTGTGTCAACAGTCCAGCAGATAGGAAAGCCTGGAGACAAGATGGGACAGGGACATCGATGATGGGGGGAGAAAAAAGCAAGGCAACAAGAGTAAGAAAGATTAAAAAGATTTGGTACTTTTTGGATCCAATTGAAGTCGAAAAAAACCACACATGCACAATACAGCTATGAAAAAGAAGGAGCGATGAGGATTGTGCAAATGGGTAGCAGAAAGACAGAGGCAGTATACATACGTATCTTAAGTTGATGAGGGAACCTTAGCCAATAAATCGATGCTTCTAGTTTGAAACAGCTACACTGATAGGCCCGTCGGCTTGACGAACAGCGAGGAAACAAGAACCCACTCATGCCGTACAGAGTACCTTGCTAGCATATTATTATTTCCTTAACACCTACCTATCTTGCAGTTGATTGGGCCCTGGTCCAGCACTAGCCTGCAAGCAGAGCGACTAATATCCTAGTTAGGTAGTGCATTCCCGCCCGTGTTGTATACATTGATACTTTAAATACATGTACCTCGAGGATACGCCCTGGCCACTAGGTAGGAGCTTTAAAAAAGTGCCTTTCCACATTTTGTGCCCATCGCACTTACAAATATATGTACATGTACCCTTGTGCACTTGTTCCTCCGCAAATTATGACTGTGATATTATTACACCTAGAATTTACACTACAACAACTGCCTCAGGAAGTTACCTATGTATTGATTGATGTACCATAGCTTTGTTTTCAGTGTAATTGACGCTTGGCAGTCAAGTCAGGACGACCAGAGGTGGCTTGAGACTGGCTTCGACGTGAGGATTTCTAGATAGTTGATTGGTGAATTGTGTGAATTGCAACTTGGCCTACGTGCGAGTTCAAGAAACCTGATCATCGTCATACGTTTTCTTTTTTTTCCTTTTTCCTTTTCTCTCGTTGAGTCTTTTCGTTTTGTTTTGTTTAGAGTTTCGTTTTCCCCTGGTTGTTACTTTCTGCCCTCCCCTTTTCTCCCCCTTTTGCCTTGCTTGCTTTCCCGGATACATCAATATTCATTTATTCCAACGAGTCAGTTTATGTATGTATGTGTTAGCTTGGCCTTTTCTTTTGCTTGAAAGTCAAATTCTACTTAGATTGACAACCCCTTTGTGCTGAATCCATTACCCCATCGCCTTTGACTGGTCCAGGAAAGGTTGCACCGCTCCCGGCCAATGAGCAGAACGCCAAGCGAGGCTGTGTCCTCAGGAGGGGCGTCGCTTGCATCAAAGATCTACGTTAAGCCGTCGGTAATACCTCATAGTGTGCATGCGTAATATGTAATAATAAAGCCTGACTGACACCTAATGAATCCCGCCTCTCGGTTTTGTGCCCTTCCTTTTGCGCCTTGAGTGATCTGGGCTCCCCTGGCCCGGTTGGTCCAAAAGACAGCAAGGAACACAACTTGAGTGATAGTTCTAGAAACATTGGAGAGAACCTAAACACCCTTTTTATATCAGCCTAGGTTATGTAAGTTGGTTTAGACCTGTAGCTGCAACCAAGCCCCGGCTACTGCAGGTGCTGCATATTCCCCCGGCATGTTAGTGTCGGGCATGAGGGTTGTTGACCTTGGTCAGGTTGGCCGACCTACGGTCCAGTGCCCGACCAGCTTGGTCACGGCCATGTACTGTATGTAAATTGATACGGAGTACCTAGTAGGTACTCTGATGACGGTGAGCTGCTTGGCGCAACCAAGTGCAGGCTTGTCAGGAACAACACATCAGATACGCTTTGCGGAATACACTACACAATAGCGAGAGCTGTGCGGAGGTCCACACATCAACGCATGACGGAGTTGCTATGTGTACTGGCCGGTTTGGACGAGTCTGTGAGGCCAGTCAGCCTGTCAGCCTCGCCGTCCGTACTCTCATACACTTTAAAGTCGATAGCCGTTTGATATCCGATCAAACCATCGCCCCGTCGTTATGTGCCCGTCGTTATGTGTTGATGATACATGTACGACTTACACGCTAGAGCAGTACGTACCCAATTGTACCTATGGAATTGCATTGCCTATGCCGCAACGCTTTACCTAAGCTGCCCCGCTACAAGGTGTAGTAGCGCCCGGACCACGTGGGACGACGTCAAACCAAGCGCGTTCATTGGCGTAGGTGATTCTTCTCTACCTACGGAATAATTCTTGGCTTCTCTCAACATCTATCGACGCATTGGCGGACACGACCGAAACAAATTACAACACGGTTAAAGATTCACTCGCTATCTACTACAGCGACACAGGGTCCAATACACTAGCTCGGAGGCCAAGATAAAGCAAATAATAAGGCAATGCACTCCTATCTTGCATGTGAATCAATATTTCGGAGTGGAGAGAAGCCACTCGTTCTCTAGCTTACGACGCGCCCCGCGTCTTGGATCTCTATTAGCCGACAATGCTAATTGTTTTCTTTTTCTTTTCTTAGATTCCGGTCCATTTGATTTCTCTGCTTCGGAGATGACTCTTCCCGGGGTCCCGGCCGAAACGCTGATGAATTATCGTATCTCTCTTGGAATCCCGCTGAAACGAGAAATATACTCCGTCCCTCATAGATGAGTATCTACGAAGGTCGGAAGCCTCTGACCGATTCCGCTCAGATCCCAAATACGGAGGGTACCAAATACCTACCTATAGGCGGGTAACAGGGTCCAGGGACGGAGTGAGTAAATCTTCTGCCGATCTAATATTTTAGATAGTCTTGATAGTGTAGTTCAGGCGATCTTTTATTCTAGAATTGCTCACCCGCAAAACATATTCTCTTGTTGCCTGCACCAGGCTCTCTGCTGGAGTTCAATAACTATGACTTAACCAGTATCAAATGGGCCAACATCTCACAACTGGTATCATAGTCAGGGTCCGTCATTGATCGAAGGACGCAGAGCGCTTCATTGCCATTGGTGTGATCTGTACCCACCTGCTTTATCCAGTAACGCCTTGATGCAGCAGCAATCCTAGCAGAGCAGAATCGGCGGCAGAGAGGTATCGTATACCAAAATAAATGGCTCTTTCAAATATATATATCGCAGGTGTTCGTCAGAGTCACCCGAGATGGATTATACAGCTCGCCTTGTGTTGCGGTATATATATTACAGATAAACTAGTGGGTTGGGGGTTCTTAACAGTAACACATATCAACGCCCACATATTCAGGCGTTCAAGTAGCTAGGTAGTACTCCTCCTATAAGCTCAAGTTCTTGCCAGAAAACTACTACCCTACATACGTAGTGGTGTACACACTGATCGTGTTCACAAATCATATCGTTTTTACAAAGCACAGCGTTGCTACTTATATCATACTGCACATGGCGACGTCAAAGGGCTTCCTATCACCTTTCCGGTAGTAACCGGTCAATACTCATCTTGACGTGGCCAGCGTCTAATCGATAAACCACAGTGCCTGTCACGCCCTCTTCGCCTGCATCGGGGCGTGATCTGAATGCCCGAGTTTGCTACGCCGTGCCCTTTGGCCCTTGGGCTGCCACATTTGGATCTAGTCAAGAGGTCCCTTACCTCATATTCGATCCGTCGCCAGTACCGAACCAGACCATCGGGAAGAGAAAAAAAAAATCAAGTCATTTAGTGTACTGAGTAAGATACCCGAGTTGTGCAAAGGGTACTAGGTCAGGTTCCATTTGTCCCACGACGAGAGTGGCTGTGCACGAATAAGTCCGGAATATTTTTTTCATCTCATCTCGTCTCATCCCTCCCCCTTTTCATCTGTTCTCCCCCATTGCTATCGAGTAAGCAAAGTAAAGTCTATCGATCAATTCATGAGTTCTACAATATGCGCCTAATGCCTATTATTGTCACCAGAGTGGTTAAATATGGATAATGTAGAAGTACATACCTACTACCTATATGTAGATGATTTTGCTATCATCGGTGGTTCACCGGTATTCATCTAATGGGATGGAACGGGATTGGGGAACGGACCCCTGGGGAACATCGAAACACTCCGCATTCCGAATCATTGGCGGGAACCTACACACGGATAAGCTTGTTTCACCGGTTCTCTTTCATCCTTCCAACACACGGACATGCGTACCCAGGTACATACACAACACGGTAACACCATCTAGATAAATTTCACATAGTGCATCATGTCTCCTTGATAAGAGAGACTATTCCATCTAAATTTATGAGCGACTACGCAAATTCAGATACATAAAACATAAAACATGTGTCAACAGGGCTACATAGCCTCGTTTGACTATAAGCTCAACCATCGTGTACATTGTGCCTCGTCGTATTGAATCATATAACTGTCAGGTCAGCCCACCGGGGCCGAGATAAACCCTGGCACGATCTGCGTTAACTAGCTCTCCTCGCAACCAGCGACAAGAAGCTACACACACACATGGAACTTCTATTTGGCTCAATATTGGCTTTCTCTCTTGTCCCCATTAATAATACGAGAGACTATACACCGCAAAGCATCATGTTACATGCCCAACTTAGCCTTCCCCCCTTGCTAAGCCGTCACATTGAGAAGCCGAAACTTACATACATACTCAGTACGCCTATCTTGAAGGACAAAGCAACAGAATAAGGGGTAAGGCAGATTTTACATAAGCTGGCTACATGATGTCCGGTAGATACTTAGCGAGACACCACCTTGGCTTCAAACCACTCACGGACGCACACACCTACATACACAGCCTCGACGCCTTCGCTAGATCTTACTCCTCTGCGTAATTTGCTCTGCACAACCGCTCCTAGCTGTGTTAACTAAGGTAACTTGGATAGATACCTGGGTTAGAGCTATGTGAGCTATTATTTAGCCCTACCTTGGTCCAGATATCAATCAATCCCAATATGTAACCAATGAACTTGCTAGCCAGCTCACTATCTCGCCGGAAAGAAAGGATCCATGCATGTCCAGGTGTGTGTGCAAGTAATAGTCATACGCAACAGAGCGCCCACTTCGCCTAATCAGTTAGAGGTCTATATACCCTGCCTCGTTAGCATATTCAAATATCTACGTGCGTATGGGGAATGAGGTACACGTTGCCTAGATTTCAGGTATGGTTATGAGACTCTTCTCACCAGAAAGCAGGAAAAGAGAAACAACACTGCCTCAATGCTGATCTCATCCCTCTCGCTCTCTCTCGCTCTCTCCCCGTAAGCCCGAGCCTACCCAAGCTAGGAAGTTGATGAGATATTGTATGGGCTTGCCATAGTTCATCTAGGATTACAGCCTACGAGTGAGATAGACGAAGGGTAAGAGGTGACGACGAGAAGCGAGAACGAGAGAAACTCGGTATCCGCCGTGACAGGTTTTGATACACACCGTCTATCAGTCTGCCTGACTAGTTTGCCTAACCTCCCAACCTAGCTCCGGTTTCGACTATAGTCAAGGACGTCGTCTACCATCTAGACCAATATACAACTTTGATATACAGATGTATCAGTAAGGAGGTACTCGGTCTACCCAGCTCCCCAGTTCGAGGCCGACCACCCCTACCTACATCTCTTCAACCCTATCTGAGATCTTTTCCCATGAGACCGGCATGTTTCAAATGCCGTCCACACCAACTTACCCTGATGTCTCGTCCCGTACTACAGTATCACGGTGCATAGAAAATAAAAATAAACAAGCATTACCAAAAGTAAACGAGAGGCTAATGCGACGTCCCGTTGCCGATCAGTAGTAGGTACACCATACTACAAACACCACACCACCCCATACCACCAACATATTTGAGTCGAGTCATAACGGAGGGACGACATGATACCACCGTCCTCGGCGACTCGAGAGAGCAGTTCTGGCGTGGCACTACATTGATGGAATCCCCTGTGTGACGTTATTGCACGTGTGCGCACAACTCCATGAAATAGCCAGGCCCTTTTGCTGGCGAAAATTTTGTATTTTCTTCGGTACGATGCTTTAAGTGCTACCTACCTAGTTTATCTGCCGATCAATAGCTATACAGCGTGCTGACAAGGCAGGGAAGGAGAAAAGGGGGGTGTGTCTTGTTTTCTTACGAGGTAATTAGGTAGACAAATAAGTTTCTTGAGCCCAGCCAGCTATTGCTGACTGCAAATAGAAGAACCTTCAGGTTTTATACGTACTTAGGAAATCGTTTTCTTAATATGAGGTCGACAAGATCTTACCCTTGAGGAGGATGTTTCCTTAAGTCATATATTACACTGTCTTGTCCATCGCCGATTAATTCTCCTTGTCTCTGCATACTAACGGTAGAAAAACTGTGCTTGATAGCTTTCCACCACACTAAGTATTTGGCTCAGGTTAAAGGGGTTGTCATAGGAGGTGTCAATTTACAAGAGGATATCCTCAACTTACACCAATCATCTGTAATCTCCAAACAAGAGACCAGACCTTATTGATAAACCCGCCCTCAGCTTTCACAGTAGGTAGAGAAGAGCCCAAAGAGTTGATCGCGTCACGGTTTCGGTTAGGAATCTTATGTATATTTTAGTACCTATGTGTAGTTCATCAACAAACAACAAGAGTCACACAGATATAGCGTAGACGACGAACTCTATACACAGCCCGTAGCCTCCCCCTTTTCATCTCCATATCCCAAAATTTCCCACCTTCCTATCTACCTACCTACCTTACCTCCCCAAATCCACCGACCTCACAAGCACCAACCCCCCTTCCCCTTCCCCTTCCCCTTCCCTCCTACCACCACCACCACCCCCAAAGAACCTCCCCACCGCAACGCCCAGGACCTCCTCCCAGAACCCCGCCACCAGGGCCCTGAGCTCGGGGTCCTCGCCCGTCTGCCTAAAGTCCGGGAACGCGTTGACCTCGAGCAGCCAGGCGGCGCCCCGCCCGTCGACGACGAAGTCGAGCCCGAAGGCCTCGAACGCGTTCCCCAGCGGCCGGAAGTGCATCGCCATGCCGCGCGCCGCCGCCTCGAAGAGCTCCCCCGCGACGGCGCGGATCTGCGCGAAGACGTGCTCCTTTGCGTCGTCCCCCCCAGTGGTGGTACTGCCGCCGACATCCTCGCCGCTGGCGGCGTTGCCAGGGGAAGAAGAAGAAGAAGATGATGATGAGAAGGGCGGGATATCCAGGTCCCAGAACCGCCTGACCGTGCCCTCGGCCACGGAGCGCTGGAGGCACGTATTCGTGAGGTGGGCCTCGAGGTCGAGATCTCCACCGCCAGAAGAAGAAGCAGAAGAAGAAGAAGAAACGGGCGCGGCGTACGGCCTCGCCGCGAACAGCGCCAGCATCGGGCGGTAGACGTACACGTCGAGGGCGCCGACGCAGGCGACGTAGGTGCGGATGTGGAACTTGCGGCTGCTTCCTGCGGCGCCGCCGGGGAGCAGCAGGGGCGGGTGTATGTACGGCTGGGCGACGAAGTGGCGCAGGTGTGAGGCCGTGATGTACTCTCTGTTGCCCTCGCTCTCTTCCTCTTCCTCTTCCTCTTCTTTGCCATCCACGCCCTTTCCATTCGCCTCGTCATCATCGTCCTCCTCCTCTTCGTCCTCGCTGCCTTCCCACCCGTCAAAGATACCCTGCAGCTCCTCCATCGTGCTGAAGATCCGTATCCCCTGTCCGCGGTCGCTCATACTCGGCTTCAGGATCCACCACTCGATCCCCCCTTCCCCTTCCTCCTTCCTCTCCTCGTAAGCCCGCGCGTTCCTCTCCAGGCTCGCGCGGAGGTCGAACGCCTCGACGAGCGCGTCGTCGAGGAACTCGGCGTAGTCGACCTCGAAGGCCTCGGTCCTCTTGACGTGGCCCCTCAGGGCGGACCCCGGCCGCTTGGCGACCCAGTGCTCGACCGTCGCCGCGAGGTAGTGCTTCCGGATGAGCGCCTTGCGCAGCATGTAGCTGTTGACGAGGCACGAGCGCGGGTGCGCCGCCGCGTACTCCCAGTCGATGGTCTCGTACGGCGTGACCTGCAGGACGGGGGCGTCGGGGTGGTTCGAGGGCAGCAGGGAGGGGAGCGAGATCACGCCGTCGTCATCGTCATCTCTTCCTGTCTTTCCGGTCGACGCTGGTGGTGGCGGGGACAAGAGGGTGTACGACTCGGGCGGGAAGAGTTTCTGCAGGGCGGCTAGGATGAGCGGCTGCACGTAGGCGTCCTCGTAGGCGATCAGGGCGTAGAAGTGATGCTTGGGCCGTAGGGCCATCGTCAATTTCGACTCACTTGCTGCTACATTTTTCGCGATCGTCGGTGTTTCTTCTGATTTTGGATTATCCCTATATAGCGCACGGAGAGAAGTAAGATACATGCCACACCAGGTAGGTAGATAAGGTACGAAATAACAGATCTTGTAATATGTACACAAACCAACGCAAGCAAACACTGCACTGTACGAAAAACAAGAAGAACACATATCACGACCTCTTCTTCAACCAGGCAAGACTAATGCAACAACCCAGAGACGCAGCTAGGCCATGGCAGGTACCCAGTCCTCTCTCAACCCCCAAAATGGGATTCTCCTCCATTCCCCTTTCCAAGTAGTCTAGATACACCCAGGCCAAGTTCATGCTAGAAGACTGACCACTGCCTATGATACTCATGCTGGAAATGACTGCAGTGGCAGCAAAGAAATGATGGATGGTAGATGCTGCTGCCAGCCGCATCTAAGAAACCAAAACAGAACCAAGTGAAGGCAAAAATGCGGTAACTTATAAACTCTTCTCTCTGTATCTCTCTCTTGCTTCTCTTGTACTCACAGTATCAACTCCTGTCCATGCAGATGGGTCGCCGAATGCCAGAAGTTTGCCTTCATCGGTGTTACACTGCGGCGCGCGTCAGTACAGACTTGATATATGTATATGCAACCCTCCCCGTATGTTTTGCTTGCCAGCAAGGAAAAGTAAAATTGGGAGGACCCGAAAAGGGTAAGGTAAGAGGGAGAAAAATTGGAACGGGAACCCGCATGACATCGTAACGTAACATGGCACACACACGCATACGCACACGCACACATACCTCGTGAATCCTTCTTTAACCGCCCAACCGTCGTTCCCCGGCGGCGCGTCCTCCACGCTCTTGTACACGTCGGCGAACCGCGGCGCCCACTTGAAGTGCCTATGGGGTGGGTAAGCAGCGTCTTTCTTCTCGACGGCTGCCGCGGCATCCCCATTAGTAGTAGCATTGCCAGCAGCACCATCACTGACCTCCGACGCCTTCGCTTTCCCCTCCTCGCCCTCGCGTATGCGCTCCTCCTCCTCGTCCTCGTCCCCTATACTGCCCTCGACCTCCTGGAAGCAGGCCCCACTAACACCACCGCCGCCACCGTCGCCATCGCCAGCCTGGCCCCAGTAGTTCTGCAGCATGGGCGTCCACAGGGTCTTCCGCGTCTCAACGCCCTCGACGAGCGGGACGTTGACTGAGTACAGGTCGACGGAGCCGTCGCGGGGCCACTGGGCGTGCAGGCGCTCGATGACGCGGACGCTGTGGCGGCTCGCGGCGCCGATGATGGCCGGGTCGTGGTTGCGCGTGAAGAAGGCGTAGCTCAGCGCGACGGCCTTGCGGCGGCAGACGGCGGCCTCGAGCGCGCCGCCGAGTGTGCCCGAGCTCAGCGCGAACACGGCCGTCGTGTTGCGGCCGTAGTTGGGGCCCGAGACCACGAGGTCGACGGCGCCCTTGTCCTGGAAGAAGTGGTGTAGGCCGATCTGCGCGCAGCTTGCCGGCGTGCCGTCTACCAGGATCCATTCTTCCTCGTCATCGCCCTCGTCATCGCCCTCGTCCTCCTTCGCTTTCTCGCTTTTCTCTTCTCCGTTTACTTCGGTACCATCCTGGTGGTGGTGATGGCGGCGGCGGATCGGCCGCGTGTACGTCGTCCCCTGGGTCTTGTGGGCGGCGCTGAGGCTGGGATCGAATGTGGCCGACGGGCGGTAGTACAATGGCTTCACCGTCTGTCCGATCATGTGCGCCTTGCCGATCCAGGACCGCTGTGTGTGCGGCAGGCACACGGATACTGTGTGGCCGGCCTTCTGCAGCTCACGCACCAAGCTGTGGACGTATGGGGAGGAGGTCGGAGACGGCGGGCCGTCGTCGTTGGTTACGAGGATATGCATTGCTTCTCGTCGGCGGATATTACGGGTGTTACGGGTCTTGTAGGTCTTGTGAGGGTGGGCAACAGGCCAATTGGTCGGACAATGAGAAGACCAGAGTCGATGTCGACAGCGATCACTGTCGTTGAGTAGGTAGTCAAAGGCTAGCAGGCGAACGATGGCTTGTTAGCCCAAGTCTGGCAGTGGAGTTGCGAATTGCGGAGCCGGAGCTTGCGATGGTGAAATCGCTCGGGAAATCCTTTGGTGGGGGCGGGGCACCGACAACCTTGATACTTAGCACTTGTAGCGGCATTGCTTTATACTATTATGCCTGTCTAGAGGATATTCAATAGGGGTATGTAGGTAATAGGGGTTTCATGATGATTGCCTAGTCAAGCTGTGCTATCTGACCACGCAGCTCATGCACACACGTGGACATGTCACCATGGCACAGAATGTCACTGGCCGGGAACCTGTCCTCGTAAATTATCGATTGCTACCTTCGGGTCAAACTATCTGAGCCCCTGTACTAACTGCCGAGCACCCGGCAGAACAATGAATCCCCGAGTAAAGCCACATTTTGGCCTTTTTGCCTATCTATCTCACTTAAGCGGCCGTCGCCGTCGCATTTTCTGGCAAAGCGCTAACACCCAACGCCCTACCGAGTATTCCAGGTCCGTTCACGCCCTCTGCCTTATTGCGTACCAAACTAATACAAACGAGAACACCAAAATGAGAGAAGTCAAGTCGCGAAAGAGACCTCGCCGAACCTTCATCTACCCGAGCCGTCCAAACGCGGGGACCGGGACGTCATCGAGAGGTACAGACTAGGCACGTTGACGCTTCGATGCGTGGGAGCCGCCGAGGACCTCACCCTCTCGCTTCTGACCATGGGGCTCGGCTCGACTCTTAGAGCGGCGCCAGCCATCGAAGGGACTACGTGGCTTTCCCATCTTCTTCATTGGCGAGTCTTCTGCGAGGAGCTTGGTGGTAGATCGGGTAGCTCTAACGGTAGAAGGAGGGGAGGTAGGCCCGAATCGAGGAGCCTCGGGAGTGTCAGGCTTCTCAGGGGCTACCTTCACCGGGGTCTCGGGAGCCTCGATGTGATCATCTTCGGCATCGTTGAGCACGTGATCCTCGATATCAGTGACGGCTTCTTCGTCTTCGATAGTTGTAGCAGCAGCAGCGACGTTCTTGCCCTTCGTAGTGCGCGGGAAGAGCAGTCGGGGCTTGACGGAAGAGCGAGTCATCGGTCGATGAGGTGCAGCCTCATCTTCCTCGGCATCGAGTTGCTCAGAGGAATCGGCCTCGTGGAACTCAGAGAATTTACGGAAGAACTTCTTTCCTCGACTAAAAGTTGGGTTAGCGTGACTGGGATGAGTGACGGTGTCACATGTGATAACTTACAAGACGTAGACAATCCCATCTTCACGTCGGATGGCTTCCTCAATAGATTGCCTGCCCTCGCCGGGAATTGACACCTGCTTGCGCTTGCTTCGTCGCTTGGAAGGCTCCTCGACAGGTGCTGGGTCATTGCCGTAGAAGGGGTTCTCGACGCTGTTGTCCAGCTCGGGGAGGCGGTCGCGAGAGTCGGTGAAGATGTTGATAGGGTCACCGATTTCCTCGGCGGTGAAGCTCTCGAGGGTCAATCCGGTGTACTTCTTGGCCTTCTTTTTCTTCGGAGTGGGAATCACTTCGGCCTCGGCAGGGAACAAGTTGCGCGCGACCGCATGAGAAGCCGCCTCAGTCTTCGCGTCGGTCGGCTTGCGCGGCGTCTTGGTGGGAGTCGGCAGCATGATGGTGGTGCTCTGAGAAGCTGCAGCGTTGGTGTGTGATTTTTGTTGGCGAGGTTGAGGTTTAGCACCGATTCCAAGAGAGTCGGCGGCGTGAGTAGTGCTCTCGGCGGTCAAGGCGCCGGATGCGCGTCGCACGGAATCCATGGCGGGCATGCGCTTTTTCTGAGGCGAAGTTGCCGGTGTAGAAAAAGTGCTGGAGGATTTCTTGGGGACGCGGTGCTGTTGGTGTTGCGAGGTGCGCGGCGAGGGGGTGCGTGCATTTGACCTTTGGGAGGAGATGCGGGCAGATTTCCGCGGTGAAAAGGGTTCCCAAGGATCGCTGTAGCCGTGTTTTGGGGTGCCTGGAGTATGGACTCTAGCAGGTGGTGAAGGTGTTGAGACAGCAATTGAGGCCATGGCTTAGTGGGCTAGGTACGTAGATAGCGGTGGGTGGTGGGCAGCGGGCGGCAGTGCTTTGCTCAGGCAGCTTTGTGGCCGGTCGGTGTGCGTTTGATTCAATTTTTTTTATCCGCCTCCAACTCCAACAAGGCCTGCGCCAACTCCGTCGTTTCCTTTGTCCCCCCTTTCTT
This sequence comes from Biscogniauxia marginata, assembly GCA_022695795.1. Classification (NCBI taxonomy): domain Eukaryota; kingdom Fungi; phylum Ascomycota; class Sordariomycetes; order Xylariales; family Xylariaceae; genus Biscogniauxia; species Biscogniauxia marginata. Next base: position 236,546 of record MU404096.1, on the reverse strand, counting down.
GTCTATTTCCTTCCAATGGAAAGACGATTGAATTTCGCGTATCGGATCGATTTACTTAGAGCCAGGGACATGAGGAACTTGCAATGGTAGCGATTGTTTTGCAGCGGCGTGGGCAGAAATGCGAAATACCAGTTGCACCGGACCAGATCCCAACTCTACTCAGCAGCCACTCAATCCTGTTTCCCCAGGTCGGCAGGCCTCTTAAACTATTGTTTAATGGTGATGCAAGTTGAATAAACACATAAAGTAGATTCCCCAGTGGCAGCAATGTCGGTCGCCGACAACGACGACAACAACAATGACAGTAAGCACAAAGTTTGGGCAGTATGTATGATGTATGACGGTGGAATGAGAACTTTTAGGGATGTTGGAGTCAACGTGAAGGAAATGAGCTGGCGGAGGGAAGACTTAGGTACCTACAAAAGTGAAGTGGCTGGATCTAAGGGGCTTTCATTATTGTGGGGACGCCTCTCTCGGCCACATTCCAAGCGAAAGCCACTCACGGCCCACACACTACCGCACAGAGGTACAAGGGCCCCTGGTAGTCCTTGCATAACGATGATGTGGTTTATTGTGAGCTCAGCGCCTACAACGCGTATCTCAACCCCTACACGCGTCGAAAATCCCCCTCTCCCCACCACGCGTAGGGAGAAGCCCTATCGATTAACAACGATACCGGGTCTTTTGGCCCAACTGATAGCCAGCACATCGTCATCCCCACACAAGATGAAATCACAAGTGTGCGCTGCAAAACAAAACACATCATCAACAACGAGAGAGAAATAGGAAAAAAGAAGGGAACAAGAGAAAAAAGTCTGCATTGTAAGGTACCTGAAATTGGCCCTAATAATACATACCAGATAGCCTGATATCGACCCACCGAACATCCATTGGATCATCTCATCTCATACCTCATCTGACCTCGATCTTTTTCACATATGCAGCCTCGCTTAAAGGTCAAGCCACACAAAGGCTCAACCCGTCGGAAGTTGTATGCAAGTTATACTCTAATACTACCCTAGGTATACCACTTATTAGCCCTACCACACCACTCTCTCCACAGTCATCATGGCCGACCACCTAGACGACTCGGACAGCGAGGACCTTTTCGCCTCGCCGACACCGACGCCGTCTAAGAAGCCCGCCAGGGAGCCCGAGAGGCCCAAGACGCCCAAGACGCCATCCAACCCCACCACCACTACCACCGCCAATACCCATCGCTACGATGACTCGGAGGATGCGCGCGAGGCCACCCTGCGACGGGAACTGGAGGGAGTGCGAAATATCAACGAGCTGATCGAAGGTGTCGTCGGCACGCTGGAACGGGCAAAAGGCAACATGAAGGTGATTTTTCCGCCCATCACCATCACCACCAATACCATAATAAATTAAACCCTCACACCCCAAAACTCCTTACCTACCTACCTACCTACTAATTCCCAATAAACCCAGACCGTCTCCAACACCGTCACCACGGCCTCGACCCTCCTCAACACCTGGACCCGCATCCTCTCGCAGACGGAGCACAACCAGCGCCTGATCCTCAACCCGACCTGGGCCGGCGCCACCCAGGACCTGCAGGAGCTCGAGTCCGAGGCCCTCGCCAAGCAGCAGGCCGCCGAGCGCCGCGCCGCCGAGGACGAGCGCCGCCGCGCCGAGGCGAAGCGCCGCCAGGAGGACGAGCAGAGCGCCGGTCCTTCCTCGTCTGCTGCTGCCGCCGCCGCCGGCGCGCGCGCGACGAGGGGTGCCGGTGGTACTACGCGCGCCGGCTCGCGGGGCGCGAGGGGCAGGGCCGCGAGAGGCAGGGCGGCGTCGACGTCCCGGACTACCGGGTCTGCGACCTCGTCGTCGTCTGCGGCCGCGCAAGATAACACGTCTTCTAGTTTCGCGAGCGCTAGGAGCGCCTCGGGGATCGGGAGGGGTTTCTTGAGAGGCAAGTCGAGGGGCCCGCGGGGGTACTAAAAGAGGAAAGGAAAATAAAAAAAGGGGGGGCGTACTGAAGGGAGAAGAACATTGTGTATTGTCTTTCCCCCTTGCTTGCAATGATGATGACGAAGATGATGAAGATTCATGCATAATTGCTGTCAATTGTCATTTTTGTTTTCCTTGTCTCTGTCCATTCCTCTTTCTCTTTACGAGAGGAACGGCATTTGTAGGTATCTACCTATATCTATCGGCTTTAAGACGTTAGTTAAGCCCAGCCTGGCTTAACGTAGCATGTATGTATGTATGTATGCCATGTACAGATATGTGTATGTGTATAACCAACCTGGCCCCAAATATACTATTACACAGATAGACATATTGAGGATACCCAAAAGTGAACAACATGCCTATCTACATACACGTCTACCTCTCTCATAATTCCGGTCTGTGTCAACTAAAAAAAAAGATTTCCTCCTTGTTCGTTCATGACACGCGCCGGACAAAAAACTCCCCTTTGTAAAAATCATTTCTTCTTGAAGAAATCGCTCATCTTCCGCATGCCCACGGTGCTGACCTTCTTGAGGTCCCGGACGCCGCGCGACTCGCCGGCCTTCTTGCGCTTGTCCTCGTCGTCGCGGCGGCGCTTCTTCTCCGCGCGCGCCGCCACCTCCTCCTCGTCGAGCACGCGCTTGCGCGTGTAGTCGCCCGCCGACCGCGCCGTGGCGGCCTCGTGCCGCAGCTGCGCGAGCCGCGCGAGGTACGCGTCCAGCGCCGAGAAGTCCACCCCGGATCCGGACGGGTCGCCAGGGGGGAGAAGGAGGAGCTTCTTCTTGAGGGCCGCCGCGTAGTCGGGCGCGATGTAGCTCGAGCAGAGGAACTGGAAGGCCGTGCGGAGGCGCTGCAGCCGGATCACCTCGGGCGAGGCCTGCATCGTGGGCGCTAGTTCGTAGGCTGAAGTGGCCTCCTCCGTTGTAGTGGTGGTCGTAGTAGTTGTTATTGTTGATTCTTCAGCTGTCACCGAGGTAGCGGCCGTCGATGCTTCGGAGGCAGAAGTCTCCGTAGACTCGGCAGATGATTGGCTCTCTGTATAATCGGGCTCCTTGGGCGTCGGTGTCCCGGACTCGACTACAGCCACGGCATCTGTTTCGGCCGTCTCCGTCTGTGTCTGCGTCACCATCACCCTCTTGACGCCCACAACGGGCGCCTCCAGCGTCTTCGTCACGAACTTGTCCTCCATGCTCTTCGGCAGGGGTCCCTCGCTCATGCGCCGCGCCTTGGCTAATAGCTCGGCGAGTAGCTTGTCCTCGCTGAAGCGGAACATGGTCTCGTCGCCAGCCTGCGCCGTGTCGCAGATGGCCGCCATCCGGGACTCGAACAGCGCACGCACCTTGCTCCAGCGGAGGATCTCCCACTGGTGCAGCGAGGATTGCTGGATGGTGTCGAGGTGGTCATCGCTGGATACAAAGAGACGGTTCTGCCTCTCGGACTTGGAATCTGTGGAAGCGGATGTGGCGGGTGTAAATGCCGGGAGGAGTAGGAAGATTGGATCGATGGGCGTCGCGACGAACAAGTCGGCGCCCTTAGTTATCTGAACACCGAACTCGGCACTATCCACCTCTTCGCCTAATTTCACCTCCTGCGCTCCATTCTCATTATCGCTGCCGTATTGGATCAGCCAGCTCCTGGGGGTGGATTTCGGCGCCGCGATCCGCGTGAGTTCGTAGACGCCGGTCTCAGGACATACGAGGTATCTTGTCGGCTTGGCATATCTGGGATTCAATAGCAAAACTATGCGAGCTTCCTTGGTGGCCTTTTTGGGGAGGATGAAGATCTGAGGCGGGTTCGTGGATTCTGCCGGCAGGGCATATCGCGACTTGGGCGACGACGACGACGATTCTGTGGTGGACTTTTTCGAGTTTGTCGCCGCGCCTCCTTTGGACCTCGTCCTCGCCATGTTTAGCTTCGACGTATAGTAATGGCAGCAAGTAATTGCTACCTAACCTTGATTCGAGAAGACAGGTTGGATGAATTGAGTTAATCGAGTCAATTGAGACCTACCAAGCTGCAATTCGTCCAAGAGGATAGTTCAATGGAGTCTTGTAAATGTCAAATGTCTTTACGTATCAAGTATAGTCAACTACGGGATGTTAATCTGCTTACGGAATACTGTACTCAATTTTGGTAGGTGCGCAGGTACCTAAGTCCGTACAAATGTAGGTACATGGACCCTCCCTTGCATGGCGCGTCTAAAGGCAGGTACAGATGTACGTCGCGTCTACAAAATGGAAGTCGCGTGTTTTCCCAGAAAAAAGAAGGAAACACGCGTTTCCCCCACAACCTGATGCGGCCAATCACACGCATCCTCGCACTGAGCATGAATACCACTTTACACATATTCGCTATGGCATTTTGCAATTCCCCCAGTTAACACATATCGATACTTATCTTACCCAGGCGGACTTTTACGAACCCTGACCTTTTCAATTACAGAGGTTCTGCAACTGTTCTCGGCACATCAGTTGTAACGCTATCCAAGTATTCATTCAGTCGGTGAGGTAGTTCTAGCAGCACAGGTTTACGGCGAAACAAGATTATCTCGTCTCGTCTCGTCTTTCTTTCTGTCTTTCTGGATTCCAATCTTCCGGGTCCGCCAACTGGATTTCCAACTCCGCTGTCGTACTCCGGAACCACAGCCACGCCCTTCTATCGTCGCAACCACATCACACTGTATGATCACCGCTATTCAGCACATGGTAGATAAGAGGGGGGCTTGTACAGTTGCATATAGGTTTGGTGAGGGGACGGGGTGCTGCAAGTCAAACGGGACACATGATAAACGAGAGCGTAGGCCACGATGCCGCCCAGTATGTCGTCATTTCCATTGCTACCAATCTAGCTTACACCAATGACAGGATCAGGCGCCGAATCGGAGGCGCAATGGCCGCCGCGATCGCCCCACGAAGCTCTCTTGAGTACGCCCGGTGGCCGAGAAAGACTGCGACGGCTGGCCGACCGATCTTCGCCATCACCCTCTCCAACCAAGAGGGGGCGGACCACACCCGGGCTAGCTACGAGATATACGAACCTCAGGCGTACCAATGACGAAGATGATGACGAAATGGACTTGGACGACGAGGAGGACGAAGAGATGCTCCAATTAAAATTAGCTGCGATACAAGCCAAACTCAAGTTGAAGAAACTGCAAAGCGCAAAGACGAAAAAGGTACTCGATATCGAAACCACCTCTTCCCGTCCCGGATCATCATCAATGTCCGATATCCTAGCTACGAGGCGGGCTCAGTCCCGCGCCGAATCCTCGCGACCTGGCTCGTCTTTTCTACGACCACAGTCTCAGGCCGAAATACAAGTCCCGGCATCACCCGTTAGGCGAGCCCAGACAGCGCAAGAAAACACATCTCCCAGTAGGGTACGTCTAGGTATAGACAAGGGACTAAGGGCGAAAGATGTGTCATTGAAGAGAGCGCCAATCATGAGGAAGCACGAGGAGAACCAAAATGCGTCACAAGGTGGTTATCTTCGGAGAACTCATACACCGACACCTAGTACCTCGGTACCCCGGGAACGGCCGAAAAGTTTCAACGAGAGATTAACGGCAGCCAGAACAGAGGAAGCAAGTCGGCGAGAACGCCAGGAGAGAATAAGGAAGGCGAGAAGTACAGCCTTCGAATTAGGAAAGCAGGAGATCGATCAGTTCAAGGATAAAGCAACGGAGATACCCGACAGGCCTATGGAAGCACAAGAATTCAGCCGGGAGGATGTTATGGCTGGTGGGAATATTCAACGCAGCAGCACGGTGCCAAGCTTGAGACCGCCGACACAGGATGAACCCCGATCATCAAGCAGAATGAATGGCACAGAATCAAGGACGTCGGGCCATAAGGTTCCGCCCTCAGAGGTGCCCGAGGAAGAAGCCTCCGCATTCGAACCATACTCTAGCATCCATCTTTCGAAGCGTATCATACCGCATCCGGTGTTGACGCGCAACCTGGCTGGGAAGAAGACATACGGAATTAAGGACCTTCTTCAGCACGTCAAAGCGCCAGACTTTCAGCTACCGGAGATTGAGCAGGACATTGTTGTTTTCGGGATTTTAGCCTCGAAATCTGAGCCTCGCGCACACAAACCCACGCCAAGCAATCTCAGGGAGAAGACGCAGTCAGACCCCTCAAGGGGGAAGTACATGGTTCTAAAGCTCGTCGATCTACAATGGGAACTCGAACTCTTCCTCTTCAACTCGGGATTCGAGCGGTACTGGAAGCTCACACCAGGAACGCTTCTCGCAATCCTGAACCCAACCGTCATGCCCCCACCGCCTAGTCGCACTGACACGGGACGGTTTGGTCTAGTAATCAACAGCGGCGAAGATACAATCCTCGAGGTAGGCAACGCACGTGATCTAGGTTTCTGCAAGAGTACCAAAAAGGACGGCGAGTACTGCAACAGCTGGGTGAATCGTAAGAGGACCGAGTTCTGCGAGTTCCATATGAACCACGCGTTGTCGAAACACCGGCAGGCAAGGAACGACATTAACGCCTTCAACACTGGTATCGGCCCCACCACGTCATCAGGAGACAGGAAATACAAGAATCCATTCCGCCTGAACAGCTGGGAGTCCCACGCGAACGACCCCAAAAAGCGGGCACGAGGCAATTTCGATCGTGAAACACAGAGTCAATTGTTTATTTCGAAGCCCTCTGCCGCCAACATGATCGACAACGAAGTGCTGGGCGGCAGTGTCGGGGGCCAGATCGAGCGCGGTGAGGCCCTACGACGCCGCCTTGCTACCGAGGAGAAAGAGCGCGAGTTCATGAAGAAGCTTGGTAAGCTCGGTAGTGGCGCCGGAAGAGATTACATGCTTTCAGGCCTCCAGCAGAGAGCGAGCACCGCCAGGAACCAGTTCGGCTCAAGCGCCTTATCCACCGGCACTACAGCCACTACAGCAACCGGGCAGGCGACCGAAGAGCCAAGACAAAGGTTTGATGCCAAGACATTGGGCTTGATACCAGGGAAAGGAAAGGAGCCGAAGATCAATCTCGGCCCCATCAAGCGCAAGCGCGTCGACAGCGCTGTGTCAAGCACCTCTTCCTCAATGAGGAGTTTAGACTCTACCTCCGCTGTAGGCGGAACAACAACAAACTCAAATCTCAAGCCGAACTCGAAAGCAACAGCAGCCTTCGGCTGGGGCGGCGGGCTGAAGGATAAGCTGGCGCGTATGAGGGAGGGCGAGAAACTACGTCCCAGCAGTAGCAGCAACAATCCATCTTCCTCCTTCGACAGCGCTGGGCCGGGCGGTAGCAGTTTCGATGACGCGACGAATACGACGATGATCACGGTAACTACAACATCGACGGCGATGCCAGCGTCCTCGAGCTTCAAGAGCACGACAAGTCAAGATGGTAACAGCAAGGGAGACAAGCCGCCTGCGCGTAAGAAGACTCGATTTGTTACCGAGAAGGGCATCCGCGAGGCTGGGCGTGAGAGCCTCGGCGGCCCCGAACTTGCTAGTGCTAGTATGAAAGGGGGGTTCGGGGGACAAGGAGGTCGAGGCGGTATGGTTGTCCTTGAGGATGATGATGATGATCTGCTCATGCTCGATTAAGCTGGACAGATCTTACGAAAAGGGTCGCCGTGTGTTGTTGCCTGAAATTTGTAGAAAAGACAGGGTGGGAAAATGAATGAGGGAAAGGAGAGAAAGCAAGGCAACCGGACATATTGTACTTCTATCTAACCAGGAGGGGAGAGGGAGAGAGCGATCTAACATCACGGAGTTGGGTTGGTTGTCCGGCACACAGGGAGATTTTGGGCATTGGCACAAGTATACCACCAATGTGTTAGGGGTGGTGTTCAGAGGAGAATCCCCGTGCCACCGATTTCCTTCCCGTAGAGAAGGAAAGGATCCAACGGCGATCAGATTTTTCCTCTTTTTTATTCTTGTTTTGTTCTTCATAGGGAATCAGCTTACGAATAGGAATTGGGAATAGAGGGGAACAGGGGGGGCTAATGAATGCGAACATGAACTTATATGAATACCTTAGTGGGGAGGAGAAGAAGGGAGGGAGAGGATGGGATAGGATACCAGCTTAGGCAGAATCAGAAAAGAGATACCCGTTGGGGGAGAAAGAAGGGGAGGGGGGAGAGTGGTGTACTAAAGAGTAGGTAGTCAGTCGGTTGTGTCGGTTTTTCTTTTCTTTTCCTTTTATTACCCTTTTTTTGCGCATGTAAGGATCGATATCAAAGATCTGAGTAAGGGAGAAAGCAAGGATAGTAGGTAGCAGCGCTACATACAGTTGCAGTACAATGATTCGGTGTACATCTTTTGATTGGAAAGTAAATAGAAAACAGTTTAAACCTGCTTGATATCCCCTTCCCAATGATACTTTAGTTTACCTATACCTAGGTATGAGGCCTTCTAGAATTGTGATGTTGGACTTGCCTAACTTGCGTATGGAACTAGATCGTAGATTCTTGTCAGTTTGTGCGTATATATACCAGCTAGTCTCTTTAATATACCTCTTTCCCAAGTTAAAAAGGGGAAGAAAAAAGGGAAGAAAGGGCACGATATGCCCCTTTATTTTGTTTCGATTTTATCTACCCTCCTCCTCTATTTATATACGTATATTTAAATTTAAATTTTTATATAATTAATTTAATATCTGTTAAGTACCTTATAATAAGAAAAAGACTTTTCTTTTTTAAAACATATATTAAGTAGGTACTTAGTTGCTTAATATTATGATAATCCGTTTTTAATATAATAACATTTTTATATCTTATTAGATTTCCCTTTTGACCCCTACTTACTTGCCTATGTATACACGGACTAAAGTCTCTTCTCTCATAGGTACTTACATAACCCCCCCAAGAAGAAATACACAAATACGACCCCTACATCTCAAACCGTACATCCAAGAGATCCCCCTTTGTGGGCCCTTCCCTCCGCCTCACGATGCGGACCATGACCGACGTCACGGGCTCGAGGATATGCACGGGAAGCACGCCGTCGTTCTTCCGGGGCACGCGGATTCTTTTCTTCCCGCTACTACTGCTACCACCGTCCGGAGGGACCCCCTCGATGTCGAAATGCAGCACCACGAGCGCGACAAAGCTCAGTATCTCGCTCATCGCAAAGTGGCGGCCGGGACACAGCGTCTTGCCACCGCCGAAGGCGCGGAAGGCCGCGGGGTGGATCCCCTGGTTTTGCCTCCCTGCTCCTGCTACTGCTCCTGGCCGTTGTCCAGTGTCGTCGCCACCGTTGCCGTTACTATTATTGTTCTTCGGGAGAAAGCGACCCGGGTTGAACTCTCCCGCGTCGTCGCCCCAGATCGACGGGTCGGCGTGGATAACGCCGCCGGCGATCTGGACCACGGCGTCTTTGCGCAGGAAGTACCGGCCCGCGAGCAGCGTGTCTTCCTTCACCACGCGCGTCGAGTAGTTGTCCGACCCCAGGCGCAGGCACTCGCGGTACACGGCGACAAGCATCGGACAGCGCTCCCGGAGGTCCGCGACGTTGAGACGGTATTTCGTTCGGACCCCGCTGCGGCCATCATTTCCGATAGTGTTATGTTCTTCCTCATCCTCATCCTCTTTATCCGCGGGCTTGAGGACCAGGCCGACCTCCTCGCGCACCGTGGCTAGGAGCGCCGGGTCGGCGAAGATCTGCAGCACGATCCAGAACGTCGTGGTCGTCATGTTGACGATACCGGCGAACAGGAACGAGAGCTCGGAGCGGGCCGCGGCGCGCAGCGTCCAGCCGTGCCTGAGCGCAATCCTGACTCGCTCCTGGATGATCCGCGAGGCCCCCGCCATCTCGTGCCTCCCGGACTCCAGGTAACGCGCGATCGCTCCCGCGAGCCGCTCCCGGCCGGCATAGGCCTGGTGCGCCGTGACCGACGGGAACATGCCCATGAGAAGCATCCCGAGCCCGTGGTCGAAGTTCCAGAATGCCTCCTCGAGCCCCGGGTCCAGCGCGATCGGGTTCTGCGGCCCGTAGAGGTACTTCGCGGTGGCTGCGGTAACGAAGTGCCGGATCCACACCAGCAGGTCCCTCGGCGGCGCCGCCACCCGGGAGTCCCCCGTGCCGGCGTCGATCGATGCAGCGAAGGTGGCGACTTCGCTCTGCAGCTCCCGCGCGGCATCGAGGGTCAACTCGGTCAGGTAGCTGCCGGGGCCAAGCCAGGCATACACCATGTCCTGGATGTCGGCCAGGAAACTGCGCTCGTCGCCGGGACCGGGGTCGAGGTTCTTGCGGACGATCTTCATCGTCTCCGCGTCCAGCCCAAGGACGCGCTCGGTCGCCTCCGGGATGACGGGCGTGAACGAGAGGGCCTTGGACGCGCGCTGGACGGCGGCCGCGAGGGACGGGTCCGTCACGATGTAGATGCGCGAGTTCGGCACAGGCAGGGTGAATATGGGAAGGTGCCGATGCCGTATCCTGGTGTCGTTTTCTACCACGTCAGAGAAGCCCGCAACACGTCGTAGGTAGGTAAGTTGGAAGCTAGAACAAGTGGTGGGCTTTACCCTATATTCTTGACATATCTACCCCCTAAAAGCACCATGCCCAGGATGTGGCCCACGTACGGAATAGGCGACGCGACGACGGTGGGCTCCCGGGGATCCAGCTTTCGCGTCGACAGCTGGTACGTGACGGCGTAGGCCGTGATGATGGTCACAATGAACGTCGCGACGGTAGAGAGCGGCCACCATTCTGGGATGGCGACGCTCATCATTGTCATCGTGGCCCACGATCACCTTGGAAGACAAGAAGATGGAGCGTTGTCCCAGTTGCTTCCTTCTTTCGAGCCTAGAAGCTCATCCTTTTACTTTGGTTTAATCGATCAAGCGTGATCTTTAAGGGGTTATGCGTTAGCAAGCAGTTGTCGATGCAGGTATCGAAACAGAGGTATTGAGGTAACTTGAGTTGTGCCTTCTTTAACAACGTCACGTCTCGATATCATTGCTTTCCTTCTCGTGTACAGGCCATGATAAACGGGAGCAGAAAAACTCAAGTCACGCTTGTGCTATTGATTGATTCCGTGACATCCCCCATGGCAAATGTCGACAGCTTGAGCTTGAGCCTTGTGAGGCTGATGTTCATCGTGTTCTTCCCTCGCCACATTGAGAATGTATGCACGCCCATAAATAGAGCCTTGTCTACTTACATTCTTCTTTTCAGAGCCGACCGGATGCGGCAAAGTGAGGTAGGCAGTGATACCTTCGCATTCAGACTTGAGGTGTCTGTTCTTCTGTGGAATGCGCGAAAGGGATAACATTTTCGCAATCCCTTCATCATAGCGACAGGGATCCCCCGCAGCTCGTCGTGGTGTGATCATATGCCCAATGAAGTCAATAGTTCTATATTATACATACTACCTGCTCTATGTATAGTCACCATCTATTTGTTTAAAAAAAATAGGTAGCAAGTTCTGGAGCAAATTGTGGCTGACGAGAAGTTTGGAATACATGTGGGTATTTACTAAGATTCTGTGATGACTGTGGGAGATGAGTTGGAAGCCAAGGAACCTACCTAATATACCAGGTCAAAGGTTCGAAGGATTCATAACAGACGTCATGTTGGTAACATACCTACTGTGTATAAGCCTAAGCTAGAGGTAATTAAGCAGATGCCTAATTCTAGTAACTAGGCGCCGTAAGAAGTTATTGCGTCAACTTATACGTAATCTACGACGACGACGTGAATACGAACATGTACGGTTTGCTATTCATCTTAGCTCGAGGGGATACATGTAGGTATCTGGAGGCCTAAATGTAGGTAAGCGCCAAGTTGGTTCTGTTACTCGGGTTACATATGTAGGTATACTTACAGAGTACATTCACGTAAGTTTAGCTCACATACTTATCTTTATAGGGGTATATGTATGTAGCAATGTTTATATAGTGTCGCCTTGTTTCAAACAGAAAAGAAAAGAAGAGCAGAAATAAAAAGGAATCTCTCATTGCTGGGGAAATAGGAGATCGTCGTGAAGAAACATTCTTCAGGCCCGGAGGTTTCAAATAGGACCGGAGGTACCTAAGCTATCAAGTAGGTACCTACCTATAGAATAACTGTTGTAGATACGATGGTACATAGGTACAGGCCTACATGACCTAGGTTTATGTGGGTCCTGTGCGCTGCGGCGAGGCGCTTGCGTATGTGGGCTTACATGTATGTTCTTTGTAGCACCGTACCCAATGTAGATGCAGATGTACATTGCTGGGAACCTCGAACCTTACGATTCTAGAAAGGATCCACCCAAGCTCTCAATTGGACACATCTGGACATCTGTCACAGTCATCAGGGTTTAACAACTTCTCCCAGAAATCACTTTATTATTGCCTTTGTCTTGAGAATCGAAAAACGAGCATCGCCAACCAACATCAGCACCCGACATCGACACGCCGTTATTGCGAGCAAGATATAAACCAGAACCCTTAATAGACGTCCCCGCGCATTGATCGCATATTACCTACACCAACACCAACCCCGTGCCGGTTTTCCCGCCATCGTCGTAATCCCACAGCAACAACATCTCCCGAGCCGAACCAGCCTCGCCTGAGAGAATCTCCCAAGAAGCTTTTCATCGCACGCTGCCAAAATGTCGATCAAGGACGAGTTCGCGACAAGGAACTTCAGTAAGTTATAATTGGGATTGCTCCACATTACTTTGCGATGATCAACATCGACAAGCTAACCTCTAACTAAAGGTATCTACGGGCAATGGTAAGCCTCAACCCGATCAACAATACCCTACCTACCTATTGTATGATGCCTCGAGCCATCGCGTGTTGCGACGCTATCGACCGACCCAGCCAATATAATGTATTGAATGTCGAGTTATACTGGCTGCGGCTGCGGGGACGGAGGCGAACATCATCACTCCCTACCCCCTCCGAAGTCAACATCTATGTCAGGAGCTAATTCGTCTTCGCCTCTCACGCTTACAGGCTCGGGATTCTATCCATGATCTTATGCTTCGCGCTGGGCATCGCCAACCTCTTCAACCTCTTTCATTTCCTGCTAATCATCTTCGCCATCCTAGCCCTGTATGTCTCCCCTCCTTCCCTCGTCCGAGAAGCAAGCTCGCAAGGCGGGGACATCTAACTTCTTCAAACAGCGTCTCATTTTTCTGCATCCTGTTCATCGAAGTGCCCCTACTCCTCCGGATCTGCCCTACCTCGTCTGCTTTCGATAATGCCATCCGCAAGGTCTCGTCGAACTACATGCGTGCCGCTACTTACGGCGTCATGGCTCTCATCCAGTGGCTCAGCATCATCGTCACTCCCAGCAGTCTGATCGCCGCCGCCGTCGTCCTCACCGTGACCGCCCTGTGCTACGCCCTTGCCGGTATCAAGGGCCAAGCCTTCGTTGGAAGCAAAACTCTAGGCGGCGCGGGTGTTGCGCAGATGATTGTATGATCGACCGAGACTTTGCCACTCGAAACGCATAGTTCGGGTTATACCGACAAAATCGAAGAAGAGAAAGGCGTACCATGGTTGACATGACGTTGAGGGGGTAGCAGTCGAAAATGGGGCTGCGACAAGAAGCAGGAGAGAAAGACGTCATAGGGCACGTTTCCACGTTACAGAGGAAAATGACGGTTTAGCATTATTCCTTTTTTGTCTCGAGGTCTTTGGGGGGTTACGGCGTACTGGACTATTATTATACGTACAGGACAAACGGGCACGTTTGGACTTGGAGTGTTCGTTTCGCGCTTCGTTCACGTTTTCCGGCTGGGGAGAGAGATGGATGATACCTTGAAAATTCCTGAATCTGACAAATTTCCTGCTATTACTATTGAGAGACATATATGTCCTTGAATCATGCTGACCCATCCACGATGCTCCATCTTCCTCTTGAGAGCTAGTCTTTTATGGCTTACTACTGCGCCTATGCTCAAATATTGAGTGATGTTTTATCCCTTTAAGGGATGGATAGGTAAAGTATCGACGGGCTAAGCTATCATAAGGCAGATACGCGTAATTAAAATTTGCACATTGCCCACGGGAAGAAAAATAAGGATTGCGAGCCGGGCTCGAGGATTGCACGCGATATCAAAATCTCTCATAGGCAACGAACACCCAACCACGTTTATAAAGGCAAGCTGCTAGCTCCCTGCCTACCTAAGGTAGTATTCCCAAACGCAACGCAAAGCACAATTTATGTACTTGATTTGACTTATCCTTCACTTATAAGACAGACAGAGAGAGAGAGAGGCCTCCCGGTAAATTATTAAGATGTTCGGTACTCGAGTTAAAGTACCCTCCCTTCCACAGGTAGGCTCAGTCCCAATGACGGTTGCATGTGATATTTAGATATGTAGGTACGTTCCTACACCATACCTATATCTGCAGCAAGAGATCCGTTTAAGGTAATCCGTGAAAAGACTTTGACTTGTGGATGTACCTACCTAGGTAGGTATGTATGTGAGTTACACGAACAGGGCGATCAGCTGCTGTTTCGGTTGGCAGAGAGAGAAGTGTATGGGGATGGGAGCTCTGGCTTTCTGCTCCCTCGGTATTTGCGTTTGTTAGACAGGTAAGGTAGGTAGGTCGGTAGGTGCCGGAGCTTTAATATATCTATATGCAGGTGTGTAGGACTGTCGTGCACCTCCTTAAGAGGTATGTAGCTTAAGCAAGTAGATATTATAGGTATATATTCGTAAAAGGGGTTTAATCTCGTATGTAGGTGGCTACCTAAATATGAGCTACCTAGGTATATACATACCTCGGATAGCTTATATCAACTACTAAAGTATATATATCAAGTACAAGAGAGAGGGAGGCATAAAGATGAATATTTAAACATTAAAGTCGAAAGAGCAATATGTAAGAAAAAGTAAAGTTGACAAGCATCGAACTTATCGAAGTCTTGCTCACTCTGTCGGTTTTATATACCATTCTAAGGAATCTACATGTGTATAATACACACACCCACGGAGGTAAGCTAAGTGCTTTTAAACATATATCGAGTAAAAAGTAATAAAGACTTATTTTTAAAGGCATACGTGATTCTCTTATTTTTATTAATTATATACCGTTATAAACTAATTTTTTTTCTTAAATATATTAATATTAAGTGTTTAAAAATACCCGTGAAGTAAGGAACAAGTTAAGATACGTAAGTACATCGTTGCGTAGGTATTTTTATGTAATTATAAAAAGCCAAGATCTACATGTAAGATCGTGGGGAAATATCAAGCCACGATTTCTGTGTTACGAGATGTGACGAATCCAGTTCCTCCCACTAGAATTTCCCTCTTTTCTTTTTCTTTCTTTTTCTGGAGAGGGGAGCTCCTAGCCGAATACTTCCGGCATAGACTTCTAGGTACGTACCTAAGGTACCTACCTACATACTTATGTTACATATGTAGAGTTTTACCACTAGAAAGGGGTCCCCTGATTTTATATCTAAACGTTTTGAGGGATATATAACGTGTATGAGACGAAGAGAAAACACAAGGCAGCCTCGCTTTTTCTGCTGTCTTACAGAGACCAGCCTGCCAGCGAAACCGTTGGGTGGGCTCTAATAACAGAAATTGGCTGCTTCTTCTCTTGTACGCCGCCGTGTTCTAGACAGTGGGGAAAGTTGAATGTGACTTACGGAGAGCGATTCTACGATCCCACGGTGGTACACAAGAGACTACGAGAGAGCCGGGTGAACGTTTTTTTTAATGGTCATACTGTACTGTGGACCACGTTCTCGATGCCGTTCTTTGCCGTGCTGTTGTGTATGCAGATTTTAGCTGCGGCCGGCATACGTAAGGATGACCTCGTCTCCTACTTGTCAATAAAACGGCCGCATGTTACACATCACTTTTATTATTCGATGGAATGAACTGGCGGGAGGACTTATCTAACATGTCTAAGACCTATCAGACAACACTGCAATTTTTCAGCTGGGACAACGTACATGGACAACAGGTAAATATGTAAGTAAGATGGAGTCTACACCGGCCGTGAACGCTTTCAGCCAAGATTTCTATGGAGGGTAGGTTTTTGGAGAAGGGAAAAGAAAGCCATCTAACTTCGAGACCGTCGCTAGGCAGTTCCGGGTTTACCGAGATGCAGCCAGGCCGTATCACCCGCCTGACCGTGATCAGAGCGGAGAATTTTGTGAATCGTGTAGCCACACTACATGCTGCAGTAGCAGCTGACTGACTAGCCATATCGTTAAAATAGAACATATTTTTAGGTGCATACGTATTGTAAGGCGTGTGAAGATCTCAACAGATGAGGCTCATAGCTGGGGCAGTTGAAGGTATGAGTCTTCCAGTCTCTTTCGACTTAGACGCGAGATAGGTACCGGTAACTTGGGAACTTCCACTTCGGTCTTAGGTAGATGGATGTAATTTGTAGGGATATCTTGTTGAAAGGAGGCATGGTGGTAGATAAAATAGAAAAACCTAACAGGTATTCGGGTCATCAAGACTTACGGTGTAACTGATCACTTGCATCAACTTGAGTTGCAGGTTGACGATCTCTCCGGTAGCGTAGGTATAGACATGGTAGCCAAGCAGTAAGCCACGCTTTCGTGCATATGTACACTAAAACGGGGCTTACCCCGCTTGGAGAGGTCCTCGTGTCCTCGCTCCCCGCCTACCTACTGAGTCTAGGCTATTGACTATTACGACGCAGCGATTGGCCCGTCCAGCATATACCTAGACCACCCACTAGGGCCCAGGGGTAATGATGCACAAACGAGACGCGTATCCCAAACGTACTCCTGATAACTTGCTATCGATAAGCTCTAGTCTGTTCCGCCTTGACAATCAATGCAGATCGATCGCGATGCCCGCCATGCCATGCTTTATGACATCTTTGCAGCACAGAAAGTTTCAGGCCCTCCCCAACGCTCACTCACCACTACCTCCAGAGTACGCAGTGGCCCAGAAAGCGAGTCCATCGCGAGGAGCACTTCGGCACCTGTCATTTTGCACAGTAAAGATCTCGAGAGTAAAGCACAGTGGTAGTAGCGAACCTGGCATTACCGGCACTCCGTTTGCCTAGACAGACGAAGATGGTGACATCCCTGTCGGCGAGGGGCATTGCTCGTTGCTAATAGAAACTACCTCAGGGCGGATTCTATGACGGTGAAAAGCTGTCCTGCATTGGTGTATACCTACTAGCTACAGCTCACTGCGGGCAAAGGTATTTAAGTCATCCGACACCCCTCGCGGTAACATGCCATCATCGTGATTCGTATTGGCAAAGTCGGCTCATCGAATGACTACACCGAATTACCTAAAGCAAACTCATCAATTGACGAAAATTCCAATTCCAATTACAGTTACAATCCTGGATTTTTGTCTTTGTCAACTTGTCCTGGAACCTTTTTCCCCTTTTAATCTGAATCTTGTTTTTTTCTTCCCCATTCAAGATCAGCATTCGGTTGTGGTGTAAGAACATTACAAACGAATAAGACGAAGCGACATAACAACGTGTAAGTGTGTGGATGATGCGAGCGTTTAAATGCGTTTTGTTATTCGAGCCCCTCCATCGCTTTACCTAATAAGCCTACTTAGTCTTCTTTGTTGGCTCGCACTCGCTCAAAACCCACTCCAACCCCAATACCAACACCAGCACCAACATCAGCACCAGCACCAGCACCAGCATCACCTAAACCTTTTTTCCCCCTTCACATCATTTCAGCTCCAGTCTGCGCTCAAGCAGCTAGAAAACGCCCGTGGTCCCCTAGAACGGACGTCCGGCCAGCTTGTTGTTCGCTACCATTGCAAGCAATGGCCGTCCACCAATAACCTGTAAATTATATATTGCATGCCTACCTCATTTGTTTGGCGGTAACACCCCTCCTTGTCCGTTTTCGAAGATGTGTCTCAAACCTTCACAACTCCAACTTTTGCTAGCCCTTCCCCTTTATCTGATAGCCTCATAAGCTTATCACCCGCTCTTCCAAAAGAAAAAATTTGCGTGTTGCTTTATCTCTTCACCGCTTGGCGAAGATGACTGACCGAGATAGGCCACAGCTCGAGAAACCCTACAAGCTGGCTGTTATTCGATAACCACGTCTCCATACATACGGACGACTCCTATCACGAGTCGACAAGTACCAGTACCAGTACCAGTACCAGTGCTGCATTAGACCGCCCAGCGCCCAAGTTGTGTGCGATTTAGTAACTTCCACCTCTTGTGGTTTTTATGCGGTGTGTAAATGGCCTTAAACCCTTATCTCTGCAAATTTCTGCTTGCGATCTGGAGCACTGTTCCTACTACTGCACAATTACCCTATATATCCTTTTCTCCCTTTATTAGTCGGTCCCATCGTCTCCATTGCCGTAATTGGCGCTGACTAGCCCGCCCCCTATGAGACTCTGTAGCTGACGTGCTTTTTGTTTTGATACCTGAACTAGTTCACACTGTCACCGGCTCCATCCCAATCGCAAAACCTCGGGACATCTCAGCTAGTCACTGCTGCATCTCTTCTCCCCTTTCCCTCGATATGTCTACTGCCACCATGCAATCAACACCAGCTATCCCGCCTCGTCCCTCTAGGGGTCAGGAAAACAATGGCACTCTACCCCCGGTTCCTCCTCGTCCTTCGAGGAAGTTCAATCGCTCCATTTCTCCCAACCCCGACCGTTTCGCCCCTTCTCCTCTCAATGAGCACCCCTTTGTGCCGAAGAGCCCGAGGCATAGCCAGAGCCACCTCGCGGTTGGCGAGTCGATACAACGTTCCACCAGCGTAGATATGCCTGGTGTGGGCGAAGAAGGCCAAGAATATGCCGCCGCCATCGAGGAGCTGGGCACATCGCCCGATGAGAGCCGCTCGCAGTCTGGTTTCCCAGAACAGACGAGAACTGTCGGCGAGAATCTCAAGCTGTACGCCCCGAAACCCACAATGCCTGCGCAGAGCGCCAAACAACGGGTTGCTGCTGTGACCCGTACCGACTCGGAGAGGGCTGCCTCGTTCGGCATTGGACGACCTAGCAGTGAAGACCAACTTCACTCGGGGAGCCGAAGCTTGAAGAAGAAGGCCAGCACCACGAGTCAGCTTTCTCACCATAGCGAGAGCCATGCAGAGGACGAACTAGGCATTCCCGAGATTGGGCAGCGAGTCCCTATGCTACTGAATGCCGGTGATGTTCAAGCTCCCTCTCCTGCCCCGCCAAGAGCTCCCAGTGTTGAGGGTCGCCATCACACCCGCAAGACAAGTTCTCGCAATGGATTTGGTGATCTCCCACCCGGTAGCTACGGCCTCCATGGCCACGGCGTTGCATCTACCGCCAAGCTCGAAAAGGCTTACTATGAAAAGCACCCTGACCTCGTGCACAAGGAGACTCATAACCATCTACATAACCGCGTCAAAGACTACGCTTTGAGCAGCGAGGACCTCAATAAGATCGTTCGGGATACCGCCAGCCGTGGTGCCGGTTTTGGTAATGCAGACTACCGACAAACTTTGGAGTGTTTCTAACCATCAGTTACAGGTACGTCTAGCGGATACGCGGGCACCCCCAGTGAACAGGTAGGGTACCAGGCAGCCGATGAATACACATCACGAATGTCTTCGCCGCAACCACCGTCCACGGTTCCTAAAGACGAAGGCCACACATCTCCTTTAAAGTCTGGCTCTACTGAGCCTGATAATACCCTTGGTGGGAGTGCTGCTGCTGGACAAGATGATGGTGTGATTCACGTCGATGAGCCAGGTCGTAAGGGCTACGTCAAGTTTGGTGATGAGGAGTCAGCTGAGGGTCAAGGTGCTCACGGGAGCAAATTCCACCCGGTTCTGGCCTCGGACGAAGTCGCTAAGGACGCTTCTCCGTATGGACTCGAGCCGGCTGTGGCGCCTCCTCCGGAACGACACGGAAGTGCATACGAAATGGAGGAGCCCAAGAGCCGACCCACGAGCCGACCTGCCAGTATTTATAGCCCACCGCCACCGGAGGTGCGTTCAGCCCCATTGGAAGACGTCGAGGAGTACGAGCCTTTGTTCCCCGAAGATGAGAAGAGTAGCAAGGAACAGGCGATTCAGGCTAAGAAGCTGGAGGAGCGCCGCCAAAGATTCCCTAGTCGGGATATCTGGGAGGATGCACCTAACAGCGTGCATACTACTGCTGAAGTATCAACCCCGGAGCCCACGCAGGCTCAATCCAAGTCTCAGGCCCCAGTGCTGGATGTCCCCCCACGGGACGGCGAGACACCTGCCCAGGCATTTGCCCGGAGACAAGAGGAACTCGCTGAGAAGGAGGCTACTAATCCCGATAGCTTCCTCAACCGGCAACAGAAGCCAACGTGGGCAGAGCATCAGGCACATGTTGCCCAGGCGATCCCCCCCCGGCCCAACATGGCCCGCCGCTTTCCCAGCCGCGATGTGTGGGAGGATACGCCTGATTCACTCCAGTTCACCACCACAGTCTCTACCCCGCAATCTACCGAAGAGGCGCAGGCAGAAGAAGCTGCAAATTCTCCGGTAGAGGGACCCGCGGCTGCCCATAAACCCACAATCCCGGTTCGCCCTAAGAAGCAGGGGTCGGGAGACGACTCAACCTCGAAGCCCAGTGTTCCGGAACGTCCCAAACCCCAAATACTGATCCGGCCTGCAAAGCCAGCTTCGGAGTCTAAGGAACCTGAGCCGGGTGCAAAGCAGAAGCCACCAGTGCCGGTGAGACCTATGGGCGGGAAGATCGCTGCCCTCCAGGCCGGGTTCATGTCAGACCTTAACAATCGTCTGCGTCTAGGACCTCAGGCCCCTAAGAAGGAAGAACCCCCAGCAGAAGAAGCTCACGAGGAGAAGCCAAAGGCTCCTCTCTCTGACGCAAGGAAAGGTCGTGCCCGTGGTCCTCAGAGAAGGGCGCCGACCAAGACCTCCAGTCAGAGCACCGAAACATCCGCCGCGCCGCCTGCTTTCTCCAATAATAGTAAGCCTATCCTCACTTTCTCTATGACACGTACGTTATGGAGTATCGACGAGGAAGGTACGATGACGGTAGACAATTTCGGACCAGAAGCCTCTTCGGAGGAGGAACCTAAGACCGAGAAGGTTAAGGTTGAAGAGACGAGAATTGACGAACCCAAAGTGGACGAGGTTCAGGTTGAAGAAAATTACAAGGACGAAGAACCAGAAGTCGGCATTAGTGGGACGGAGATCAAGTCACACGAAGCGGAACCACGCGAAAATAGAGACACAGTTGAGGAGACAAAAACACTTGCGACAAATACTGCTGGCGAGTCCATTCTAGAAGAAACGGTCGAAAAGAAAGAGCAAGGGGATGAGGTGAAAGCGGTGGAGAGTGCTAAGGACGACGTGGTTTCGTAGTGTGTTGTCTTTTGACGACTGCTTTTGACCGTGGTGAGACTAGGAAGTATGATTGTGTCCTGTGCTGTCGTGTTGCTCTTGTCTCTCTTTCCTTTCCTGCCGTTACATTCGGCAATTTCCCTCTGATCAGTTTGGAGTGCTGCTATTTCGGTGTGGTGTGTTTACTCTTGATTGCCAAAGGGAGATTGTGAGATTGTCTTCGTAGAATGGACTTTTGATTGCTACTGGAAATTGTTTTTCTTCTGTTCTACTCGGCTACCGGAAAGATACTATGCTATCTTTGCGTCGACAAAAAAAGAAACGCCCAAAAAAGAAAAAGAAAAGAAGAAGCTATGGATAAGCAGGTTTAAAGAGAGAGGAAGAGACAGACAGACAGAATAGTTTTTGAGATTTTCGTAGATTCTCGTAGCACAGACAGACACCGGCACATACAGACGTTCCATTGCTGGGGCACAGGCCCCCTTTCTCTCCTTTAACTACTTAGATTCCAGGTCTTCGTCTTGGGTTTTGGGAGGTGTAAAGAATAGAAAGAGAAATGAGTAAAAAAGAAAATGTAAAGATTATTTAAGCTTCATGATTTTAAGGCCGTCTTGGCTCGTTTACTTGTTTGTTTTATTTAACGTGGTAATTAATATGTTTAAATTTTGTCCCTCGGCTCTTTTTTATATTGCTATATGACTTTAAAGCCGGTTTGTTTTTCTTTAATTTACTTATTTGCCTGCCTCTTCTATAGGTAATTAATACGCCCCTTAAATCTAGACCCAGTAAATTAATAAATGTTTAAATTCTAAGAAACTGGCAAACCTACATTCATTTTGATTTCTTATTCCTCTAGACTGTTAATTTATCTATCTATCTCTTATCTCCTCTTAGTGAACAACAATGCTATAATTGCAACAACAACAAATAACAACAAAAAAATCCAACCCCCACTCCTTCCCTCCTCTACCTCCCCCTCTCCCGGCCCAGAAAAATCAAATAATCCACCAAGGCTTGATTGTCTTAGTTAACGCGCGGACAGCTCGGAGGGAAGCTGGAGCTCCTCGTCGAGCCGGTGCCGGCGGGGCGGGAGCGGGTTCCACCCCTTGCCGCGGTCGTAGACCCTCTCGAAGGCCTGGCGGCGGATGTCGGGCACGCGGCGGCAGCTGGCCACGTCGTCGACGGCGGCGCCGTCGCCCGTCTCGAGGACGGCGACGGGGCCGCCGACGGTCTGGTGCCACCAGGGGGACTCGTGGGCCGCGGCGCGCGACACGTAGGTGCTGTCGTCGGTGCTGTTGTTCTTGAGCTGGATCTCGCCGAGCACGCCCGAGAGACCCGCGTACAGGGCCGGCGAGACGTCGGACGGCTTGGCGAGCGAGTAGACGGGCGAGCCGCCACCGGCGCCAGCGTGGCGGCGGCGGCCGACGACGACGACGTGGCTGTTGCTGCTGCGCAGCGGGAGGTAGACGTTGCAGTTGGGGCGGTAGAAGTCGTGGCGCGAGAGCGCGTGCCAGCGGCAGGGCCCTCCGCGCGCGAGGTCGCAGCGGGGGCGGTCCGAGGCGAAGGCCGGCTCGGCGGCGGCGACGGTGGGCGGCTTCGGGGCCGGGTAGGGCGCGTCGGCGCCGCAGGGCAGCGGGTCGCTGTGGTAGTAGGACCGCGGCCAGCGGTAGTCGAAGATCTTGACCAGGTGCGTGTGCGCGCTGCCGGCGACGAAGCGCTCCAGGCCGTACGAGACCAGCGCGTTGGTCGGCGTCGACACCTCGAAGTTGTCCTGGTAGACCCGGTCGACCGCGCGCGGCGGCGCGCGGAGGTCCCGCAGCCGGATCGTGCCGTCGTCCCACGCGCTCAGGAGGGCGTTGCCGCCCCCGCCCGCGACCGAGCTCACGTCTACCGGCAGGAGAGCTCGGACGGTCCGGGGGCTGGACTCGAGAGACGAGTAGTCGTTCGTGGCGCTGGCCGCGCCGGAGATCTCGAGGCCGGTCGGGGTCACGGTTAAGTAGTAAATTGGCTTGTGGCTTTTGTTCAAGGAAACCGCCACGGTCTCCTGGTTCATGAATTTAACTGATCGGATGAATTCAAAAGGTGTGGTTTCGGGTGCGTCTTTCAAGGAGATAGAGTGAAGAGGCTCGGCAAGTAGATCATCTGCATCGCCGCTCACGGCGTCGCTGCTTTCTCCAATATGGCCATTATCTGGACCGCCGAGAGGGTAGAGGAGTATGTTTTCCTTGGTTCCGGCCGCAATAATGCCACCCCGGCCACAGTAATCCACTGCTTGAATTTCTCTTTGGTCTATAGCCTGTTCTTCTGTAGATGGCGGGTGGAATCTCATGAGCGTCCGGCCAAAGGTCGGGCTGTCCATGGATAACAAGCGGAGGTCACCATTTGCCCGGCCGACCAGCGCCCGAGGGATGTCATCTTTTCCGGATACAGGTCCTTTTACTATAGATATGGAAGTAGTGTCATCTCTACCTGCGCTGTTGCCCGATTGTGAGCCTCTGTAGTTATGCCATTCTTCCGACCGAATCTTGGGCCCGTGTTTCCGCCGAATACGGGCGAAAATATCCTCGCCAGAGCCCCAGACCACGAGTTCATGTTCAGTTTTGCCCTCGTACTGAGCGTGGGCATCCACGATGATGTTGCCTGGTATCGACTGGGGACGGTTACCGACATGGTACGCTCGCCCGTTTGGGCGGCGCCTCTCCGCTGGCAGTATGGTCCAGAATTGAAATGCCCGCGTCTCCCAATCGCGTGTCTGCGAGGTGAGCCCTTGTGCGAGACGCCTCCAGCCATCTGTAGAATCCGGCGTTGGAAGCGAGAGGCTCGGGAAGCATGTAACAACGAAGATGCGCCAGCCGCTCGCCTGTACCAACTGGTTCAGGCGCTGGCAGGTCGCTGCTAGATTTGCAAGGCTCTGGGCTATGTCTAGATGTGAAAGTATGATCAGGAGGACATCGGTGGGCAAGGTGTCGAGCCTCGGGGGCTCGACAAAGCTTGGAGATTCCATGGGAGGTCAGTTTTACGAGTTTGAATACTCGTGTAAGATGTCTATCAGTTCAGGGTGGTAGATCGAAGGTGAAGTCGAAGGTTCGATATGAGATGTCGGATGAAACCCCCGACTTGACTGTCTGTCCATGCTGTCTCTGCCGGACTGTGTTAAGAGGTCTCAGTACCCCTGATATAAAATTTCTGTCACGCGGCGATGTGTTGAAAACCCGAGGCATCCATGGAGAAATAACAAACGGTGACTTGCATGAAATAGAACGCCACTAGCCAGCAATTACAGTGGGTTCCCTCGTTATAGTCAATTTTTGTAGAGTCATCCTATCGAATATCCCTCAAACAAGCATAGCGCTTATCATTGGGCTGTTAACAGGTACCTACCCTAGTTTACAGGCCCTCTTATGTCGCGGGTTGGATTGTGGTGGGAGAGAGAGAAAGAGAGAGAAGGGGGGGAGAGGGAGATAAAGTATTTTGAGTTTAATTTAGGCACATAAGGTAGATTAGAAAGATTAGTGCCGGCTAGCCACCCTGCGTCATTGAACCGCTTATGTCAATCATCGGTTTCTTAAGGCATATATGCATTATACTGTTATATGCACATATCTGGATATACAACTTGGGCCTTTCCCGCCTGTTGTCAATTTACCCCTTTGAACATTGCTCTTTGTGTTATTCGACTCCAGGAAATAGGGCACTCTCCCCGAGTGCTCCCTCTAGATTCTAGGATGTTTCTTTATATATAAATTGAACGGAAAGATAAGTCGGCATCTTATATCTATCTGGATATATAGTGGTCTCGGGCACTTTTGTAACTTCGAACTAGGTCGACTTACCGCCGTCGGCCCTCTACCGCGCACCCAGCAAGTCGTTTATTATGGCAACGCTCAGAAGCTCCGATCTGCTTCTCTCGGCTGTCATACTTCTCCTTCTTGTACTCGTGTATCAGTACATCCTTTATCCCGCAGTTCTGTCGCCGTTGAGGAAGATCCCCAAAGCGCACTGGTCTTGCTCAATCTCACCGGCTTGGATCCTCTGGGCGAGATTCAAGGGCAGAGAGAACCGCACCTTATACATAGCTCACCGGCAACATGGGCCCATTGTCCGAGTTGGTCCTGACGAGCTGAGTATCAATAACATCGAGGGAGTAAAGACCATCTACCAAGGCGGCTTTGACAAGCATCAGTGGTATTCTGTTTTTGACAATTATGGGTGCGTATTTCCATATCTAATACACACATGCAGTCAATTCTAAACCGAGAAAGGGTTCCTTGCATGTTCTCTTCAGTCCAGGCGAAACAACATTCGATTAGGAAGCGGATGGTGTCTAATGTATACTCGAAATCCTTCATTAACTCTTCTGCTTCCCTCGCGGCCCAATCAGACGTGATCCTGAACACTAGACTTATACCCTTACTAGAGGATTCGATGTCAGAAAGTCAGATTCCACACGGGATTGACGTGCACTCGTTGTTCTGTGCCGTCGCTATGGACTTTATATCCGCATATTGCTTTGGCATCCGTCATGGCGCCAACTTCATACAGAGTAAAGCCTTTCGCAAGCATTGGCTCAATTTGTATTCTACTCGCAAAGGGTACGGTTTCTTTGCACAGGAATTACCTCGACTTTCGAAGGCGTTAGGCTGCTTGGGAGTGAGTCTAACTCCTTCTTGGGTTAATGCTGCGAATCGAGAGCTCGAGACCTGGTGTAAGACGCACAGCGACGCCGCAATCCATTATTTACAAAATTCGGGCCCCTCGGCTATCAGCTCTGCCGATGACCCCGTCGTTGTCCGGACGCTTCTATCGGGCCTTGAGAGAGAGGAGAAAACGAACGGCGCGAGATCGCCTATCTATTCTACTGCGATTCTAAAGCCGGAACTCTCCGTGGCGTCCGAGGTCATAGATCATGTCCTGGCCGGCCAGGAGACTACTGGAGTCGCTCTTACTTACTTATCTCATCATCTGTCCCAATCGCTTGATCTTCAACGGCAACTCCGCGCCGAGCTACTATCGATGAATCCTAACATGCGTCTCCGGGCAGACGGAAAAATGACCATGGTAGACTCAAAGCAGTTGGACGGTTTGCCCATACTTAATGCCATAGTCTTGGAGACCGTACGACGGTATGCACCAGCCGGCGGCCCAGAGCCGAGGGTTACTCCCGCCCCATCATGCTTTATCGGACCCTACGAAGTTCCAGCTGG
Source organism: Biscogniauxia marginata (assembly GCA_022695795.1). Lineage (NCBI taxonomy): Eukaryota > Fungi > Ascomycota > Sordariomycetes > Xylariales > Xylariaceae > Biscogniauxia > Biscogniauxia marginata. Next base: position 210,143 of record MU404096.1, on the reverse strand, counting down.
CATCCGGGTCTCTGCCTCGGCGTTCAATCTTCACCGCGATGAAAAGGCCTTCCCAGACCCTGAGAGATGGGACCATAGGCGCTGGCTCCCGGGCGGAGACGACGACGAAAAGAGAAAGGATGTCCACCGACAGTTCTGGGGGTTCTCCAGCGGCGGCAGGATGTGTCTCGGTTCAAATTTTGCCATGCACGGTAAGCGACGCCAGTTTCTAGGCACTCCCCAATCCTGTGATAAAAGTATTGCTAATTATCTCGCGCAGATATGAAACTCACTATTGCTGCGATATACTCCAACTACACGAGCCATATCGTCGACGACAAGGGTATCGAACCTACAGATGCGTATACAGGTCACCCGAAAAGCGACTGGCTTTATTTGCGGTTCGAAAGGGTCGTTGAAGACTGACTCTTGACTGTCGACCGCATTTGCTCATAGTGAGGGGAGAAATATTTCAAGGGACTATGGCTACACATAAGATATTATAACATCATCTATACATCTATTAACGATATTAAGCGATGGGAAATCGTGGGTAATTGGCTACGCATAAGATTGAACTGGCGCCTGTTTTGAGACATTAGATGATTACTTACAAAAGGGATAAGATAGACGAGGCAAGGTACAAGACAAGATAGGATCAACGACTAAACTCAGATTTGGGGGGATAGAAATTGTATACAAGATGAAAAGGGGTTGCCTGTTTTTGTTGTTGCGGGAGAGGGGGCGTTTTTATCTAGATGTCCTGAAGAATCAACGCCTTGGAAATATGCATAAGGAGAGCAATATAAAACCCGAGGCAAGGACAGGCTGGTGCTCAACTTGTGAATAACCCCTCTCACCCTATTCGAATTTTCGGTCCTAATCCCCTCCCCCCTTCTCTCCCGAGAGCAGGTCCACTACTCTTTATGATTCATTATAAATTTTCATAGCACCAGCTATACTCAACCTACTCCATAGAATCGGCACTATTGTATCCAGACCTCTGAAGAGCTTCAGCTTCAGCAGCACGAGCAGCAAATTCGGCCTCACGAGCAGCAGCGGCAGCGGCATCAGCGGCAGCACGAGCAGCACGAGCACGAGCACCACGATCAGTAGGATCGGCAGCAATACGAGCAGAACGATCGGCAGCAGTTGCGTTACTGTTGGTACATAGAGAAGGGACGCCATTCTCATTGTCCTCTGGACACTCCGGAAGCGTAGTGATCCTTGGTCCGATCTGCGGGTCGGCGTCGCAGCCCCTAGTTATAAACGTGAGTCAAAAATTCCACTTTCTAGTAAAGGAAACGAGGGTCAAACGTGTGTCTCTGGAGCAGAGTACTCTGAAATAGCCCCCGACGAGGAAATTCTAACTCTCCCGAAACAGGAAGAAAAGAATTTGGGGGGGGAGGGGGGAGGGGGGAAACTCATGAAATACTTACAACTCCGCGCTTAGACTTTTAATACTGTTGACAAAGAACGTGCTCTCTTTTTCCATTCCTGCCGCCTGTGATTCTCTGCAGCGTTGTATGCATAAACCCCGGATGTGACCGTGCTTTTCGCATATTTGAAGATGAGCGACGCACATCGTGACGGGAGGGGTTTTTTTTGGGGGTTCTTTTCGTCGTGTATTTATAAAGTATGTATATTCTTGAGCGGAACGAAAGCTTCCAAAGTGCGTTTCTTGGTGTTGTTTTTGCTCGCCTACGGTTGGCGTTACTGGGTGATTTTGTTCAGTACCCGAACTGTTCACGAATAAGGGGGATCACGGAGATAAGCACCTCAGTTTGTTTTTCCAAGGCAGACGCCTTTGGATCGTTATTAGGAGATAGTCGTATCAAAAGCGAGGCTTTAATGAGGAGTTGAGGTCTTTTCGGTTGTGCGTTTAGCAAGAGGAGGAATAGAACGAGATTGTATATGAAAATGCGGTCTCAAACAGTGTCACCGGCGAAGGATGATATTTGTGACTATGAGGAAGTAAACCGGGTAGTCGTAATCACCAACTCTTGGTTAAGGAGCTGTTTGCCATATACTATCTGTGTGAGTTGTACACTTGGAAAAATGCAGCAAGATACACTACAGCTCCAGTCGAAATGTCTGATCAATGAGATATAAGTAGAAGCTTTCTATGTCAAGTGACCTTATTACGTATCCAGAACCACACACTTTAATGGAGTACGGGCCAAGCTAAACAAAGGGATAGGGGATCAACCTCGGGTACTTATTGAACATCCGGCTTCAAGAGTTCGCTTTTACCACCTGATATATCCGGCCAGGAGCGTCTTCAAACAAAATTTACCATTTTTCCTACATGTGACAGTGTAATAAGTCGCTTGGCTGTTAGGTAGATGTAACGGGCACATGTGAGAGAGTTCAAGTTTGGGGTTTTCGCGAAGACAAAATGTGTAACGCAACGAGACAAATGCTAGCTATTTCACCTAGTTGAAAGCTGGTGGATATCAAAGAAGTGAAGTTTAAAATATACAAAGAATAATGCCCGAGATGAATAGATAATAAAGTCTTAATATGAGGGAGCCTACTTCTAAATTTTTGTTTATCGAGACTACTACTAGCGGCGATTCATAATACTGTTGTAATAATAGACAGCACAATTCTCTTGATATAGAGAGACCGAGCATTATGGCATAGATTCCGGGGAGAAGGGTGTAGGTGGAGCTAGGCTCTTCATACCTCATGATCTGCATTTGAGACCGCCGTGAACTACACATAGCGCAGATAAGACTGTTTGTACATAAGAGCAAGTCATCTGACTGTTTCAATTTTAGGTAACCGAGTCAAATAACAAACAAGCCAGGATGCTCGATGCTATTTCAACTTTTTTGCCACAACCAACGAAGTCTCCTCGATGCTTTACCACTTACTTTCACAATTCATGCCTTCTTAGGGCTCCAGACAGGGGCTAACTTCGTTGTTACACGGATGGCTAGAGCTAGGGACACGGTATATGGATGGTCAGTTTCTTTACACCCAGATGTCCTCTTTGTCTCCCGAACATCTTCGTATGTTGCGCTCTCACCAGCGGCAAGCTACGATTACCAAGTTTCACAGGAAGCCAAGTTCCTGACACCTTACCTGGCAAACAATACGTAAGAACAGACCGAGGTATTACTGTCATGAGTGAAGACTTGGCTGACTAGCACATCTTCCTTGTCTGTACAGGTCTGACAACTACGGCAGCCACACGATAAAGCTGAACAGTTGTCATCACAGAAAAGTATGGGTTGGGGCGGTCTTACAAAGGCAGGCGCTGTAATATCTTCGCGGCCGCCGATTTGCCCCCGGTCGGCGATACTTTCTTTTTCCTTTTCTCCAGTTGATTTGGGTCGTCGAAATGACCCATGTTCATATTCTTCGTGATATAAAAACATACGTTTTCTTCTTCTAGTTATTCATTTTTCATGACGTATGATTGTCAAGATCTGTAGGTTCTTCAGGTAGTGTCTTTTATCAGAGGTAAGCTACTAAGAGACAATCGAAGGCGTCTTTTCTTCGGTAGATATTGAGCTTTGATTCTGATTATCTAAGGAGGGAAAAAGACCCGTAATCTCTTAACGTGATCGGTGGTTTTTTTTTTCCTTTTGAGTTCGCGGCCAACTACGTATCTGTCTATTATTATTCCTAGTAACCTGCACCACAATTTGTGAAGAATCTTTTCCTATATGAGGTGCAAAAAGACTTGAACCATCACATACGACCATAGGACCCAGAATACTCGGCATCCCGTCCGCTCTGCCCTAGATAAGCTGGGTACCGCCAGATTAGTAGTTGGGTCGGTGACGACCAGCGAATCCCTGGTGTTGTATGTTTTTTTTTTCTGAATCCCTCCTTTCTTCTAAAGATGACTCATTCAGTAAATACTAGAGAGAAAATACCTAGTTAATTTCTTTTATTTATAGGTGTTTGGAATGCCGCTGCTTAAACCTCGAGGACGTTTAGATCGAGAACGTGGTGCATTGAAGTAGTTTGGAAAGAACTTAGCTCTTGGAACCTTAGTTTTGCTAAGCGTCTTTCAAGAGGGACTCGGCCTTTGACGACGATTAATTGCTGGACTATACCGATGCTCAAATTGCTCATTATATCGACGTCCTTCCCTCCCTATCCAAGTACTCGAACATTATCTTACTCTCTCCCAAGTATCTCGCTAAGGCGTTTCTCAAGGAAGAAGCAGAAGATGCCAGAGTTACGGAGTTTGCTTCTGGACTCGGGATCCACGTTCCGTGCACCAGACGAACCGTTCATACCAAAAAAGCGATTTATTGTATAATGGATCGAATCCAAGGTGCGGAACTAGCCACGGAATGGTTGAAACTCGGTTGGATCACAAGCATTCGGCTGGCCTTCCAACTTCGTCGCACCATCCGCCGATTGAGAACAGTCAAGTCATCCACAGCCGATTCGTTGGTGACGGGCCAATGCAGGTCGTATTACCTCGAATACACTTTTGGCCTACCGCTCAGAGCGAACCCGAACGAGGTCAACGCTTTCTTGAACTTCCTTCTGGGTGAATTTTGTCTCGATCGGTCACGAGCTCAAAAAGACATCAGCACAGCACTCGATCTGCTCGAAACCGGCATTTTCGACAAATCACCCTTTCGTATTCACTCACCACGACTTGGCACCTCGGAATATCATGCTTGATCCTGCCGGTCAGCTGTGGCTCGCCGATTGGGATTGCGCCGGCTATTATCCCAAATTCTTCGAATACGCTGGCATGTATAAACTTCATTCCCACAGGCTGGAATAGGTTCGCATTATGGCGATGGAAGCTATTCGCTTAGGTTGCGGGCGGGTTTTACGACAAGGAAGCCCGCTGGTTAGGTATGATACGGTCTAAGTTTACAGGATTTCGCCTGCGCGTCGATTTAATATGAGAGCAAATGGGTATGCTACTGCTGCTGGCATCAATCCATATGGAGGACATTTGAATATCGTGGCCTGGAGGTACGGATCATAGTGTAGCAGGAACTAGGGACCATAGAGTGTCCTAAGATCTTGGGTGTCCTAGAACTGGTATCTCGTGCTCACCTCCCCCAGCATCTTGGTGCCCTCCGGCCCGTATCTCGGTATCATCCACCCCACAATTTCGGTGCCCCTATTCTAGCTTCGGTAGATTGCGGTTAACGCCTCCCGAGAACCGGACTAGGGGAATCGCCTCTTGTTAATTTCCATATAGCACCTAAATAACCTTAATATACCTAGTTACGGATAGTAGGCGCATATACACACCCACACCCACACCCACACCCATACACACATACACACATGTAAACACAAAGCACGGATGAGATTGGGGTCGCGGTTGGTTGGGGGTATTAAAAGGCGGTTTACTACCTAACTAACTAACAACTATTCTACATGGGGGTGATAATAGGGGTACAAGAGGGAGAAAAGGCAAAATACCTTTGTATGCCTTAACATACTTGCTTTGCTTTGCCTGCTTACACCCATTCGATCGATCAATCAATCGATCAAGAGAAAAAATCCCCTCTAAAAAGCGTTTCCGCATACCGATCGTAAATCCTCGGGGACTTCCTTATCGACCTGCTTGTCTGTCTGTCTGTCGGCCTGTCTTGTCCCCTTCCCCCGCCCCTCGTAATTTCCATAGAGGCTTCATCCTAATCCTCATGGATTCTTTCAGGTGACCGTGATCGTATGTTCACACAAACAATGGAAGAAGAATAAAAAGAAATTCATTATCGAATACTTTTTTCTTCTTCCTTTCCCATTTCCCTCTTGCAGGCAAACGTATCCTATATTTTCTACATCAAACTTCCATTATCATCTCCCACTCCGTGTCTCATCATACGGCTCAGTGCGTTGGTTGGTGGTTGGTGGAGTCTTTCTAATGACCCGCCAGAACGGCCGTATAGTTTGACCAAGCCAAATCCCTCGAATGTTTCAGCAAAACATCTTCAGTGAGGGGTAGGTGGAGGATGCGCTCGTGTTCCATCTAGTTGGATATGTCAGTATACTACTGTGTCTAATGGGAACCTGGGATGTGACTTACCTCTCCGGCCTTTGCCATATTAGCCACCACCTTGGCTACCTCCGCAGCCATTTCCGTTAAAGCGGCATATTCTGTGATACCGGCTTCGGGTGTGTTGCCGTGCATTGCTGGCAAGCCCTCAAGCAGTCCGTTGACTAACATTGGCGAGGGCGTCTCGGCGCGCCGTAGGCAACCTAGGAGCTGCAAGAAGGCCTTGTAGATTTCACCACCCACGTTCCATTCAGGAATCTGAGAATGGCGACCCTCAAATTGTCGAAGGAGATCTGCCAGGGCATTGTAATCACGTTCGATGATGGCGGCGGGAGCAACTTCTTTGATGAAAGTACGATGGGCTTCGGCCCACGACTCTGCACGAAGTAGACACTGAACCTCGGCAGCTGGGTCTTTCTTGACGCTGCGTACGAACAACGCCTTCGCGTGCCAGACCCAAGTTGTAGGGATCTTGAATTCTCCCACCAGTCTTGCAAAACTGCTGGAATCCTCGTTGCCTATCAAGCCAGCGTGCCTACAGAGATGTTCTTGGATGGCTTTGGTCCGCGCGTCTGGGTTGCTCAGATGCATCATCACGAAGGTTGCTTCGAGCCAACTACCCTCGTTCGTTAATTGGGCAGCAAAAGCGATCGTAGCAGCATCCGCCTTTTCAGTTGCGTTCTTTCCAAACGAGGCCCGACCAGTGAATGTTAAGGCCTGTCCTAGTTGCCAAGAGAGACGGTAATCGAGTGGCGATAGCTGTGAGTTTTCAGGTCGTAGAATCGCCTCAAGATCTGCTTGGCTGTCCGAGTATAGACGTAAAAGCCCCCACAACAGGTCTTCTCGCTGCTCTAAATCAGGATCATTCCAGATGCCCTTGATACCATTTTCAAAGAACCAGGTAAAAGGTGGTAGTTCCTTGTCTTGTTCGACGTCCTCTCGAAACTTCTTCACTGCATCCGCGACACTGTTCTCTGATGAGATCGCGTACCAAAGTCTCAAGCCGAATGCTTGCTGCCAGTTGAGCCCAAAGCGCTGAGAAATGATGAAAGACTCCATACGGTTCTCTAATGCGCCCTTGGTGCCTTCACACGCGCACACATTTCCACTGAGCATTTCGTAGAGAGCTCGTATCGGTTGCGAAAACTCTGAGAGCACGTTTGCTTCTTGCCATTCCTTTACTTGCTCTCTCATATCCTTCCTGACCTCATCGTTCGTTCCGATAAGAGATATTAATGTAGCAAGACGGAAGTTTTTGCCCTCCATAAGATGTTTGCAGGCCTCGGCGATACGATGGCCTGATAGGGACGCTAAGGCCTTCTCTTCGCTTGAGCCTGCCATCGCAATGGCCTTGCTCGTTCGGTCGTCAACCATCTGTTCCCACAATCGAGACAGGTTCTCGCGGCGGATCTTTTCGGGGGCATCGGGATCAGTCTGCAAATCAGCAGGTATTTTGACATCGTCAAACAAGACGCTGGCGAGCTCCCATACGAGCCGTTCGTGTTCCTCAGCGGAGTTCTTTGCACTACTACCCATAGAGAAGTCCTTGAGGCTTGTTTTCGGATGCAGTTCGACCGTTGGCACATTATCAATGAGATGAACCTGAGTCAATTTCAAGTGAGCATCAATGGCTTTAGCCGACATCTAAGTACTGAGTTAGCTCCCATCTGATTCACATTTCTTGAATTGTGTAAATACCTCGTTGGTGAATTTGGCGATACAAATGTCCTGGGTCTCTGATACGATACCGCCTTTCATGACAGTCATCAAGCCGTTCCTCTCGCTTATACGACTTGATCGTCCAAAGGGTGAAGAGCTTGGTGTGGCGGCAAACACTAGAGTGCCGCTGGGGCCCCAGGTAGGCCGCATGGTGACATGCCAAATTCTTTCCTTCTCGTCCATGTCACTTTCATCTAGATGTTTCGTAACACGCTTATAGGGCCACTAGATCAACAACGAATTTAGCAAATGCCAACTTCTCATTATAACACTGATAACTACAAACATTCAGAGCCAATCGCCGATAACGCCCGACAGAATCAACAGAATCAACAGGGAAAGGGGGTTAGAAGAATCTTTAACCGACCTTAACACCTTGCGGCCGGACAGAAGCCTGAAAATTCTCCGCCGGAGCCTTAGCGCTCTCAAACAGGGAGTTCATCAGATCAATGCTTGTCGCAAACCCACGACCGTCCGAGACAATGCGCTTCTTGATAGGCGACTTTTCCTGAACAGCGTCCTTCGTAGGAGAATAACTGTCCGTTCCATGCATGCTTCGCAGCAGAGCCCGATCACGCTTCTGAGGGCTGATCGTCTTGGTGAGCATGTCCATCCAATCGTCGCCGGCAGCTACCTGCACTTTCACTGGGGTTGCCGTGCCCTTGATTGCACGCATCCTTGCTCTCATGATGCCCGCAGGGGTCTCATGTCCAATGTCTAGCTGACTGGAATCAAACGAGTTGTCTTCTGGCTCCGCGGCGAGATGTTGTCCAAGGGAAGCACTCGCATCCTCATTTTCCTCGGACATTGCATATTCATCGTCCGTGTCGCTTTGAACCATAGGGACAAGAGCATTGGACATAGAACCCGCGGAGCGATTAGCTAAAAAAGACGGCTGGGGTTTGTTTACCTCTGCCATCTCCACCTCATCACTGACGTAGGGCTCCTCGGGGTCAAAAGCCCCAGGGAGCTTTCGTCGGCTTGATTTCAAGTCAACATCGTCATCGTCGCGATCGAGACTCGCCTCTGAAGCTATCGGAGATGGGGACGCCGACTCGTCTCTGTTCAAAAAATGAGAAGCTGACGGATCCATTGGTGGCTTGGGACCTGCACCTTCTTCCTCATCATCACTTTCGTCCAAGCCATATGTAGTGAAGTGTTCAACCGAGAAGGTCCATTCACCCGTATCCGCATTGTACTTTTCAAACTTGGTGTCAGGGATTCTCTTGAGACGTTCGACATGTTTGGTGAGCGATGCTGGTTTGCCTGGCCGTGAGGCACGAGGCCAGGCATTCTCTAGATTGATCAAGGATGGTACGTTCAACCCTTTCCCGACTGCTGGTTTCTTTGCGGGGTTGGGATAGACCGTTGCTGACCGAGGCTCTAGGATGACGATGCCGTCGAATATGGTATCGAGATCAATGGAAGTCAAATCCACAGGCACCTTGAATTTGACGTAACCAACATTTTGACGTCCCACGGTGAAGTTGGCTACTTTCTGGCGCTGTACCCTATTCATGTCTTGGATTTCTTCTTTAGTGGGTGACATCCAGTAGTCGCCAGGCTCTCCATCAGAAGCAGCTGCCGGACTCCGAACCGGAGGTGACACAGCCTCTTCCTCGTGGACGACAGCTAGTTCGTTACCCTTCACCTGCTCCATCTCTGGGGCAGACGAAAGGCTGGATTTAGTACCATTCACGCCGTTAGTGGGTTTCGGCCGAACGTAGCCCAACTGTTCTGCGCTAGGGGTAGAGGCACTTGAACTGTTAGCGTTTTCACCATCCTCAATAGTTTCCACATTGCTCGTGTCGAAGCTAACGCGCTTGGCTAGCTTACGAGACCCATTTGGGGTGTCTTCTAAAGCTTTATCCTTGGTAGGAGTTGAGAAAAGGTCACTCCGTAGATCCTTGTTGATGACCAATTTCTTCACGCTGTTACCGTAGCCCCTTGGTCCGGAGCTGGCCGAAAAGGCACCTGGAGCCAATAAACTGTCTTCGATGTTGAAGTTGCGTCGGAGGTTACTTGTCGAGACACTCTTGCCAAGACTACGAGATAAGCTGCCACCAAGTAAACTCTGCGACAAGGCACCGGGAGTGCTAGTTGTACTTGAGGGACTGTTTGGCGTACCGTATGTGCTGTAAGAGAAACCATACCCACGTTTCTGCGGTGTGACGAAACGAGAGGCAGAGGAGGGATTCAGCTTATAGTAGGGGAGGATTGACGGCCTCCTAGACTGTCTCTTGCTCGATGGTGTTGCTAAGGGACCAGGGTTGGCGGCATCGTTGTTACTAAGGCCGCCAAACAGGGACCCATACGCTGAAGGATCGTTGATGCTTGCTGTCAACGACTGGGTGGACTGGTTGTTCTGGGGGGTTCCGAACAGAGAGCTCCCCATGCCGTTGCTCTGAGGTTGCTGCTGCATCGAGGAACCGAAGACAGATCCTTGTTGCTGGCCACTTTGACCGCCGAACATACCCGTGCCGGTCGACTGTGTCGGATTTCCGAATAGCGATGGCTTTTGTTGGTTCTGACCAAGAGAGCCAAATAAGCTGGGAGCCTGCTGACCTTGTTGTTGTTGGTTTTGGTTGCTTTGCCCTAAGCCACCGAACAGGCCACCGCCAGTGTTGGTATTCTGGGTTGTTCCAGCATTGCCAAAGAGTCCGGTACCAGTTGCGGGCTTGTTACCGAAGAGGCCGGAACTAGTCTGCTGAGTGTTCGGCTGCCCGAAACCATTGGTGTTGGTAGTCGAACCGCCAAATAGACCAGTACCAGTTCCACCAGCGTTGTTGTTGTTCCCAAATATGCCTGTACCTGCTGGTTTATTCTGAGTGTTGCCGAACAGGCCGCCTCCGGACGGCTGCTGATTCTGTGCGCCGAAGCCGCCACCGCCGCCGCCGAAGCCGCTCGTATTCTGCTGGCTCGTGTTACCGAATAAACCACCACCCGTATTCTGGCCGGTGCTGGTATTGCTGGCGTTGCCAAAGAGGCCACCGGCTGGATTCGTATTGGTATTACTTCCGAAGCCACCCGCGTTGCTACCAAAACCGCCACCCGCGTTGCTGTTTGTGGCGCCGAACAGTGAGGGCGTCTTGTTCTGCTGGTTATTTCCAAACATACCACCTCCTGTGTTGGTACTCGTAGACCCGAACGCCCCCCCAGTCCCGGTGTTTCCAGTATTGCCAAAACTGCTAGAACCGAATAGACCACCACCTGGCTGCGCAGGCTGCGAAGTCGGGGTGTTTCCAAAAATGCCACCGGTGGTTTGTGGTTTGTTTCCGAATAGGCCGCCGGCGGCGCCGGTACCAGAGCCGAAGCCGCTCGTGTTAGAGCTGGTCTGACCAAATGCCCCAGTTCCGGATGAGGCGTTGTTGCCGAATAACCCTGAGCCGGTGTTGGTATTCGTGTTCGAGGTACCAAAGGCGCTTGGTGTCTGGTTGTTTGAGCCGAATGCGCCGAAACCACTGCCGACCCCGAATGTGTTGCTTCCCGCGGCGCCCCCGAAACGCCGGCCGGCCGCATAATCGGCAAGTCTCAACTCTTCGGCCGACCACTTCTTGTAGGGATCCTGAAACAGAATGTTTTGGAATGAGTTCTGCGCATTGCTAGTTGCAGACTCCTTTTCCACGAAGGGCTGGAAATTTGTAATATTGGCGGTACCAGGAGGGTCACCAACTTGACCTAGAGCAGTACTAGCCGGGTTGTTGGATGTGCTGCCAAAGCCGCCAAAGGCTGACGTGGTGTTGCTGGTGTTGGCGTTGGTACTGCCACCACCGAAAAGACCGCCAGCTGCCCCGGTCGTAGTACCCCCGAAGGCGGGCTTATTATTGTTGGCCCCGAAGAGGGAAGAGCCCGTACCGCCGCCAAAAGGACTTGACGTCGACGCAGTATTAGTGTTGGTATTGTTCGCGCCAAAGCCGCCGAAGCCGCTAGAAGTCGTGGTAGAGGAGCCGGCACCCGCACCAAACAAGCCGCCGCCAGCAGAAGATGTGGTGCCAAAGCCGCCGGGCTTCGCGCCGAAGCCGGTGTTGTTCGATCCAAATCCACCTAGAAAATATCATGTTAGTGTCGTTGCATGCGGAATGACCAAGGAAGATTGCGCTGAGGCGTACTGGATGCGTTGGAGCCGAAGCCTGATGTGCCTGGTGCGCCTCCTCCAGAACCAAAGAGACCGCCGCCGCCCGTATTCGAGGCGCCGAAGCCGCTGCTGGTATTATTATTGTTGGCGCCAAAGCCTAGGATGGCACTTATTAGTCGAAAGCGGTAGGAAAAGCTCGAGGGAAATATCAAAACATACCTGTACCGGTGTTGTTGGAGTTACCGCCAAAGCCACCAAAAGCACTGGAGGTGTTGGTGTTGGCACCGAAGCCGCCGCTCCCAAAGCCGCCACCACCGAATGACATGATAGCGGCTTCGTATGGGATGCTTCTCTAGATGAGAGAGAGAAGGCGCACGGCCGATGAGAGATTAGGGAGTAGCGCGTCGAACGCGTAGGCGAAGGTGTAGTAGTGAGACGAGACCTAAGTGGAGGAAGACATGGAAGAGAGCGAACAATGGAATTGTCGGAGGATGTAAGAACCGATGTCGAGTTGTGGGAGGCGAAAGGTGCGCAAAAAGAAGTATCGCCAACACGGGTAGAACTTTTTTTTTTTGCGCGACCCGGTGTCAGGGCGTCGGGGACAGGGTGGTATGACGAATTAGATGAAGGGAGACGATGTCGAAATGTGCGATGGGGAGATGAAAAGAACAATGGCCAAATGAAGGCCTGGCAGAAGTAAAGTTTTCTGGCAGGTTGACAGGAGAACGCGTGCTCGTGACGTTAAGCGTACCTAAGGACGGGCAGGTAAATCAGGTAAGGTACTGGACTGTAGCTCCGAGAGGAGAATTGACACGGCTGGCAGAGTTTAGGTGGACCAGGAGAGAGGAATTCTTTGAGTACTTGTGCACTTCCGGAATTTCTGCTGGTGGTGGGGACTGGCAGATGTGGCTGGAGGGTGGTCTGTGCTTCGACCGTTCCTACCAGGCCGCATGCATAAGAAAAATGTCTGCACAAAAACGTACAGATTGCACGAGGTCACAAATACGATAACTTGGGAGCTTAGGTACGTAAGGTAGTGTAGAATTAATTTCCTTGTCAGTTGCCTACACTACACCTAAGTCAAGCCTGCGCAAGTGATGCAGATTTCTTAACAGTCTGAACTCCGATTCTACGTCTTGCTTCTTGGTGATAAAGAAGATAAAAGAACTGAGAAAGCAGCAGAGAGGAATCTAGGTGGTGGCCTATCTTTTATATGCCGGTCCTTAGCAGTCATACAGCTTCCGTACCACCATTGATTGTTAAGCAAGGCAGATTTGGGGGTTGTTGCCTAAGAAGGGAGCTTGGGGCACCGAACCTATGTCGCAGTTTGCACACCGTACCTACAAGGGAGCTTTTAATTCCTACCTAGCATTAGCTCTGCCTATGTACATACCTACAGGTTGTATGAAGACAGACTCGAGTTACGTAAGGTTGATTCATAGCATAAGACTTACATACCACTGTTTAGACTCGAGTTACTCCGGCTAACTTTGGGAGCTGATTTTTTTAAAGGGAGCTTCTGTTTTTTTTTCTCTCCAAAATTCTCTTCTTAATTGTTCGCCTTTGAAGCTTTGCATGTATATTATTTAGGTACTATACAGAATCTCTAGGGTAATTATGTAGTAAGGTAGGTACATACCTAGACATCATTGTTTGCATACCTAGGTATAGGTACCCACAGCTGGCAACAAGTGCTAGCGCATAAAAGTACCTATGTAGCAATGAATTCTTAGGTGCCTACCTAACGCTGAGGGTTACGCGCTAGTCGCGACCCGAAGTGGTTCCTCGGCGGTCAGAATCGCGGTCTACGTACCACCAATCCCCTGCTATACGCGCCTGCGAAGAGAGCAGTTGCTGCTCACCCCAGCCACTCAATTGCGATCCAATCAGAATCGAACGAGCGAGAGAAAACACAATCGATGCAGCACCCGCCGCCGTCGCTGCGAAAAAAAAACCCCCCCAACTACCTAAACTGTTGACTTTATGAATTTTGAGCTATTCGCCATTGGCATTACTGAGTTATTCTGCTCTGCTTGCTCTTGAAAGAGAGGGGAGTAAAAAATAATTAAGTAATTTGATGATCGCGACGACGCTACTATGGAAATTGCTTCACGCAGCTTCTCTGGACGATCACCCACGAATCTGTGCGCATCCCCGTCGACCAGCTTCAACCTGCTGAAGTAAAGCTCCCCCCCTTTGCCGGACGCTGAAGACCTAGAGCTCGCCAATTCGTTGTATATAACGAAAGCTACGAGCGACGTTGCAGTTTCTATTATATAATTGGATATATCACACCTCTCGAACAGACAACCCCTACACGCCAACAGCGTACCTACCAACCACCCTCTCTCTCTATTCCAATCGCCCGCGAGACCGTACCACTATCGCCAGCATCTCCTTTCTCCAAACAGTCCGATAATCGCACAACAGAGCAAGCGCGCCGCCAATCTTGCGTGCTCGAGTCCCACCGTTCACGAGTAACCTCCCGGGAAAGGAAGACGCCGGCGCGGGAAAAAGACAACCGTAGCTTCTGCAGGGCTGCGCGCGCCATCCGCACACGAGAAATGATGGCCTCGGGGATGAACAACTATGCCAGCGGCAGCATGAATGACTACGCCGGAGGAAATCTGCACAACGTGGCCGTTCGCCCGGGCTCGACTCGACCGGGATCGCGCTTCGCACCCCCGACACGGAACCCCGAACATGCGGACCCGTGGGAACAGATCAGTGACGAGCACAGGAACGAGATCAATGACTGCGTAAGTGGAATCCTGCCCTACTATTTCTTTGCGCCCCCCCTCTTCCTTCTTCCCTTCCGCAACCTTCATGGAGCTTTCCCCCCTATCGCCCGCACGGAGCAACGAGCTATCTGGTTCCTAAGCGCGTGCGCGCGCCGTGGATTCGGAACGGAATAAAGCAGCATAGGACAGAGTTGGCTAACGTTCGTCGCGCCGCCTGTAGTTTCACCTATTCGACATGAACAAGGACGACCACCTCGACTTTTCCGAGTTCCGGTACGCGCTGCAGGCGCTGGGCTTCACGTCGCTGTCGCGCGGGGACCTGATCGCGTCGTTCAAGGCGGCGGCGCGCCCGCGGCCCAACTGGACGCCCCTACCGCACGTGCCTAACCAGCCGCCGCCGTCCAGCGCCCCGGGGGTCGTCGACCTGCGCCTCTCGCGCGAGGGGTTCCAGGCCATCGCCGCCAAGTACGTGGCCGCGCGGGACCCGCGCGAGGAGCTGCTCAAGACATTCAGCCTGTTCGACAAGGGCGCTAAGGGCGTGATCACCGTGGACGATCTGCGCGCCGTCGTCAAGGAGCTCGGCGAGGACGTGCCCGACAACGAGCTCCACAGCATGATCGAGCAGTTCGACGTCGAGGCGAAGGGCGGCGTCAGCCGCGAGGAGTTTGTGGGCATCTTCCTCGATCGGTGACACCGTGATCCGATCGCAGATCACGGATAGTGTCTTCTGGTTACATCGAGATGAGATATGAATGGATTACGAGATGTAAACAACAACAAACGTGGTGGCGTGTGGTGTATTACTTGTATGGGTTCCAAGTACTTACCGGCTCCCGGATCACCTCGGCCCATGATCAGAGATGGTGTGGTTTGGTCTAGGGATGGAAGAGGAGACCCCGAGGCGGAGGAAGCACCCGATATAATTATAAGCGACGAGCCAAGAAGAGGCAACACCAGGGAAAGGAAGAAGGGGAAGAGAGACGGACCAGACGGGTCAAGAGGAGGAAGTGGTGTCTTGATCCCAGTGTCTTGATCTCCTCGAACCAAGCCAATGATACCCACCCACGCACCCATCCACTCGCCTACCTACCTACCTACCGACCGACCAACCGACCGACCGACTATATCACCATGCAAGCAAAGAGAAGGGAAACAGCCGTTGGTGAAGAGCCTACCTTACCTTTACCCTATCCTCCCCTCTGCCTAGGTATTTTTCTCCAAACCCCCCTTTGCCCCCTTCTCCAATCAAAGAACCACAACTCTTAGCACCCAACACCCCCGGGAGTTGAGCGAAGAGAGACAAGGATGGCTAGAGGAGGAATTTCGATTCGAAATCCTGACTTTTTTTTCATAATAATTCTCGAAGAGATGAAGAGGGAAAATGAGAGCTAGGAGTGGAGAGGAGCAAAGTTTGTACACACTTTTTGCGTACTTTATATACCAACCAACCAACCAACCAACCGAAGAAGGAGAAAAAATCACAATACCTCAAGACTTGGGTTCTGGTTTTTTAACCCTTTTGGCTTCTTTTTCTTCTTCTACCTGATGCGAGGGATGAAGTAAACCGTTTAGGTATTTAAACCGTGTATTTTTATTTATTTATTTCCGTGTACTGTTTTGTTTTGTTTTTTTTTTTGGGGGGGGGGGGGGTTTCAGGAGAGCCAAGGGTATCTTTCAAGGTTGAGGGTACCTACCTACCTAAGACAATAACCTAGGCCAGTACCGGTATGTATGTATGTAAGGCAGCGGGTTAGGAGTAAGTGGATGGTAGGTGGGTGAATAGGGAGTTAGGGACTTGGCTACCTCTTGGGAGTAAGGTAAGGCAGGGCGGGACAGGAATAAGGAACAAGGAGAGAAATAAGGGCGGCGCATCGAAAATTATTTTCAAATCGTACACAAGGGTTCTCGAAATCAAAAATGCAAGGCGGCAAAAACGTGAAATATTATAACTACTTATTTTTACCCGATCTGATAAATATATACTTACTAATAAGATCTTATCTTCAGTCCTTATTTTCTATTAAAACTTAAACTTATTAAACATGAAATATCACTTTTTAGTCTTCATTGTTCACCCGGGCCCTCGGGGACCTTTAAAGCGTTGGGATTTCTACGAAAGCGAAGGACTAAAAATTTATATAAAACACAAGTCTTTCGATACAGTTCATTAGTTTCAACCCGGAAGGGAAAAAAACCACAGGTCTAGTCGCAAGGGTACGCAGAAAAGTAATATTTCTCATTAACCAAAGTACGGAATAAAAAAGGAAAACGAAAAAAGGGGGTATGATATGTCTATATAATAATTAAATCGAGTTTTTTCATCTCTGTCTTTATACTCCAAACAAAAAGAACCACCAGTTTGATCAGGTCAGGTCAGGTCAGGTCAAGTCAGGTCAAGAATAACAAGAAGAATAAAAGAAAAAAAAAGAGTTTTGTACATTACATACAGGATTGCGTTTTTGGCTTGAATGCGGATGTAGTCCCATTTCACAAAGCTTTAGAGGGAAAGACTTTTTGGGGGGACAAAAAAAAACCCCCTCTAACTACATGAACATTCCTATGCCTCCCACTCTCTCCTGTTGTTCCCTTCCCACTTCTCCTACTCGCCCTCCCCCGAGAAATTATTTTTTTCCCTTTTCATTATCTAGGTATGGAATGGCTTAGTTCGGCACAGCCTACCTGCCAAGTCGAGTAGGATTATGCCGACTGGTCGACTAAACCGAACTCCGGACTGTCGGTCCTGTCCTAATCCGAGAGTTCCAAGTAGTAGTAATCCCCCCGACTAGGTAGACTGGAATGCATTTGGTTTCGTTCTCTCCCTACTCTACATAGGGGAAATTTCACGCGTGTAAGGGTAATATCGAGACAAAAGAGTAATCAAGAGCGCAGCGCGCGATTGACGCCGTATTTTAGTCATCCGAGAGAATAGAAATCTAAAACTGAATGAGATCTTGCGCCTGAGTGTTTTGCTGCTGTGGTCGGGCAGCAAACGGGTTGCTTCCTCCACCGTACCCATTCATCCCGGCCGGCCCAGTAGCTGCGGGCATCTGCTGCCCGTATGAAATCTGCGGCATGCCGGTGAACTGTGACCGGAGGAAGGGGTTGTTACCCGTAGCGTCTGTCGTAAGCTTCTGAGCGCCCGCACCAGCAGAGTTGACAAACGTTCCGGGTGCCGTATGCTGGGCGGGAATACGGAGGTCGCCGGTGTTTCCGAATGTGTCCATGCCGTCGCCACTAGCAAGGAGGGCATTGAGTCGTTGTTCGTGTTCACTCATCTGCTTCTGAGGCTGCTGCTGTTGCTGGGGCTGGCTATAAGGACGCGGAGGTGGTGGCTGACTAAAGCTAGCCTGAGGTGGTGGGGTGTACGTCTGGAGTGTCTTCTGTTCAGGAAGGCTTTGTAGACTGCTGAGAGTTGGAACCGGCGGGTTCCTGGCTGTCTGAGGTCGTCCGAAGCCGGAGGCAAATGGGTTATTCGAGCCAGTCGGCATTGGTTTTAAGCCCGATTGATTACCGTTATGACTAGCCCAAGGGTTATTGCTACCGGGCTGAGCAACTGGCTCGGGAGCAGGAGAAGCCGTCTGCTGAGGTTGGAATGCTTGCTGTTGCGCATAAGGGTTATAACCAGTCGGCTGCACTTGTAGCGTTGGGTACTGCTGCTGTTGTGGCTGGTTGTTCTGTTGGCCATAGGGGTCGAACATGCCGGTTGGCTGAGGGTTGAAGCCGTTCGAGTAACCATTATTCATATTGTTTGTGTAGCCATTGGTAGGGTATCCGGTGTATGCGTTGTTCATGTAGCCGGTCGGTTGAGCCTGCAATATCTGGTTCTGGTCGATTGGGTTCCCGAGCCAGTCGACGTTATTGCCCTGTTGATAACCCATATTCATACCAGTCGGCTGGGGCACGGTGCTCGGCGTAGTGTCGTTATCGAATAGTGACCTGGCGTTATTTTCCTCCAACTCCCGTCTCCGTCGCTCATCCTCTTCTTGGCTGAGCTTGATGGCCTTAGCCAAATCGTCATCTTCCTCTCCATGGCCCTGCCGGCTCTCCCGTTTCCTTCGGTCCTCTTCCTCCTGATATTTACTCGCCTCGAGGGCTAGCTTGTATTCAGCATCGTTCTCGTCGTCGCTGAATCGTTGGGAACGCTGTCGACGGTTGGTGGGGACAGTAGCGCCTTCTGGAGCAAACTCCTCGATCCCGGTAACGCGGGATTTCCATGTCTTGCGGTCGCTGCGCTCGGCGCGGAGTCTCTCCTCGTCCAGGATGAGAGATGTCAGTTCCTTCGCAGCAACTCGCACTGTTGGCGTTTAGTAATGATCAGTCCCGTGTCGCGTTTCTGAACGTACCGTTTTGCCCAACATCCCGTCCCTCTTCGTCGATGTAGACGAATTCGCGTAGCGTCTTGATAATGTAGATGTTCTTGCGGGACCAGGTAACTATTAACTCCGACCCCTCGTGAAGGCAATAATCCAGCACTTTGAGGGCCTTCAAGACGTGCCGCCAGTTCTTGCCTTTGTCATTCAGACGTTTGTCGAGCATATCAACAATGTCATAGAACTCCGTTGACCTAGACGACGGACAGTCAGAATATTGAAATCAGATCGGCTCGTAGTCGGTGCGGCAGGAACGTACGAATTGTAGGTTAGTTGAGCAATCTCGCTCATCTGCGTCCCCGTGGGGCCCCATGGGTCGTTACTCGTCGCTACAGAAGAGTATCAGCTTCCGTTCTCATTAGAGCGTCCGAGCGCTGTTCGAAAGCGCGATGGTGGGTGGACCGACCTTCGCGCACTTTGACCTGGACGGTGGAATAGCCCTTGGTGACATTCTTGACGCTTCTCATAACCTTCGACATCTTGCCGGTGGTGGTTGAAGAACTTGGGGAAAAGGAGCCGACGGGTTCGCAGAGGGTGATTCGGCTTTATTAGGCACGTGTCGGGAAAGGATGAGGATGAGGATGGGGATGAGGCGACGGCTGCGACGGCTGCGTGATCGGTTGCGGGCGCAATGAGGGCGCAATCCAACCAGTGGATTTATTCTGTCGGAGAGACGGCGGCGCGCAGTTGTCGGGGAGGTCTGGGCGAAGGCGGAATGATGGTGACACAAGAGTTGATTGATGAAACCCCTGGCTCGCGGTGTGCGATTCGCAAAAAAAGATAATGTCCCTTTTGCCGCAATGGAGGTTGGTGGTTGAAGGAGGATGATGAGGTTGGGAGGGGAGCCAAGCTGATCAAGACTGGCGTAATGGCTCGCCTTGGCGGTGACCTTGGTACGCTACAGTGAATGAGCGCAGCTAAGTTACGTACGTACGTGTACTGCCCAAATATTGGCAGCGGTACTTCCTCGGGAGACCAGGGAAAAGTGTAATAAAGGAAAAGGAGACCGAGACGAGAGACTGACGAGAGGGGGAATGCTGCAAAGGAAAAGAAAAAAGTGAAAGGCGGAAAAGTGAGGCTGAAAGACGATTGTGAAAATGAAAAGAATAGTACTAGAATATCCGGCCGTTTCCCAAGCTGCAGCACCGCATCAATCAAATGGGAGATCGGTTGTTCTCCTATTCAAGTCATTGGTAGATGTGAAAGTGTTGAACATGAACAATCTTGCGACTTTGCCAGCTTGGGGCGACTTGGGGCATAGGCACATGCTACAAAGCGGGTCCCCTCTCCGCACAGGCTCTCCGGTGGCTATTGTGACGCGCCAGCGCCGACAGCAGCTGTCAGCTCCACTTCTTCCTTCTGACCTTTCATTTTTATGTACTGCTGGTGATGACGTAAGGCCCGAGTGGATCCCTCAAAATCATTCCATAAACCTGCATTGTCGGATAACATGTTTATTGGTACATACATGTACTTCCCAGGTACTAATATAAACTTACAGACACTATTGGTGCGGCGAGATCTGCGAGATGCGATAGGCTCGGATTGCTGCACGCATAATCGAGCTGTACAAGTTCCCCTCTGTGGCAGGGCTTGTCAGCTCCGAGCTCAGTCTGTGATTTGCTTACGCTGGGCTATCTTACACATACGCGTATCAGCCGCGAATCGCTTCATTCGGCCGTGCTTCTTTGTTCTAGAAAATGTATCACCATGGTAGCGGCACATTTAGGCCCGGCATGTAATTCAAGGTTTTGTTTTTGCTCTTCAACCTTGTAAGAAAGTTTCTATCGAGCGTAGGGCTATTGAAGTCTCTTAAAGGTTGAGGGAGGAACAACTCTAAGAAACATGACTTTGGTATACCCTTAGCTAGACCAACCTACCTTCAAGTAACATAACCACAGAGGATCTAAAACTTACCCAAGTAAGAACCTAGGTGCATGGAAGAAAGAAAGACTCGGGTAAAACTAAGCCTTAACTTAGAACTAGATAACTTTCAAGGTTATAAAGGGTATATGACACAAGTCTATTCGCCTCAGAATATTTTTGAAACTCGTCTCTTTTCTCTAAATTTATCTCAACACATGTCCAACTCGAACCTAACCTAGCATCACGGGATCTCTCCCGCCATCGCCGCCCTTGCCGACCCGCCGCCTTCGTCCCTCTTCGGCTCAACCTCCATCACATCGAGCCACTCGAGCGCAAACGCGGTGGCGATGCGCGCCCAGTCGCGCACGGTGGGCATATCAAGGTGCTCGCCATCGTCCTCCATCTTGTGCCAGGAGGCGGGGAAGGGGGTGGGGATGACGTGGAGGATGGGGACGCCACGGGCCATGAACGGGACGTGGTCGTCCTGGACGTAGTTGTTGCCGCCGAAGCTCCCGGGATTCTTGTCCGCGTCGGGGAGGAACGGCTTCTTCGGCGTCGACTCGAGTAGGCCGAGCGCGCGCATGCGCTGCTCGACCGAGGCCAGAGCCTGGTATGCCCAGTGCGTCGTCTGGAACCACGAGAGCACGCGCGGCTCGGCCGCGCCCAGCAGGTCCAGCAGCACGAACATGCTGATCTGTCCTAGCGGGTTGCGGTACCCCGACATGGCCGGGTTGGCCGTGTTCTCCCACTCTTCGGCCAGTGCTCTGTGAATATTATTAGCAAACACAAATACAGAACCAAAAACAAACAAAGTTTCTCCCGCTATTATTCCCTGTCTGGGGTAGAGGGAGGGAAAGAAATTCCCGTAGAATGTAGTACGTACCGTGACCCGTACAGCGAGTCTGTGCTCGTCCACGACAGAAACGCCTCCTCGCCATCTAGCAGCAGGATCTGCACCCCCATGTCCGTCTCGACGGTGCCTCCCTCTTTCCCCAGCGCGGCTGTCTCGTCGTACAGCTGCGTGAGGTACCCGTCGAGGGTCCGCGCGACGTGCATCAGTATGGCGCAGGGCACGGCGCTGTCGGTGGCGCCGACGAAGCCCTCGGGAGTAATCTTGCTGTCATAGTGCGCGACGAGCGTGAGCAGGCTGCCCTGGCCCTCGCGCACCCACGGTGGCTCGCGCTTCAGCAGCAGGTTCGCGAACGGCAGCTCGCGGTCACCCGTTACGGGCGTCTTCGACGTTGAGTTGTACCACTCGACACTCCACTGGGGCAGCTCCCGGGAGAAGAAGTCGACGAAGTGCCGCTGCGCCGCTTCCTGGCCCGGCGTGCCGGCCACGCGCGGGATCAGCAGTGGCGCCAGGAGCCGGCCGTTCTGGATGTCGAAGTCAGCATCGCCGGACGGCACGAGCTTGAGAAAGTGATCCGACAGCGCCGTGTACGCGGCGGCAGGCGGGATGATGATAAACAGCAGCAGTGGTAGGATTAGGAGCTGCTGTGCTATCAAGACCTGGAGGGTGCAGGTGATACCCCGGCCGGCGATATTTAATATGGAAGGATGCATATATTGGAGCTTCATCTTGGCTGCTGCCGGTTGATGGTAGTACGCTTCTCACCTCGAACCCGCGAGGCCATAATACATGGACTAGATCAAACCAGGAAATTTCAATCCGGGGGGCGAATAAGCTCGCCGCGAAAGAAAATGATATCAGTTAAATCAGCGATCGATCTTTACTGAGATATGTAGATGTGAAGGTGGCAGGGTGGTAGGACTCTTTGGGTGGACGCATGAGAAGGACAGAGAAGCGTCTCCGATTAGCCGATGTTGCTAATTAGAGGGTCCTTCAAGGGTAAGCTTGGGTTGACATGACACTAAAGGGGCGCTAAGGGAGTCTACGTATCAGAAATCGGCAGGGATGGATGGCCCGTGGGGGGAGAGATTCTGGGGAGCCGCACTCCGATCTAGTGTAAGGTACCTTAAAGTCCTCGCACTACGGACGTACCTGAATAGGAGATGGGGATAAATCAATAAACGTGAAATATATGAGTACCTAATACAAAACTATTTCATGAGTCGAATGCTTTAAAATTTAGATATATACTTAGGTAAACTTACGCATTTCAAACAATACACATACGCTTTCCTACACAATCTTCTCTCGACGCAGAAAAGTGTGAATATCACATCACCCACACGAATGACTGACTACCTACAGAGTTACAAGAACTCGTCATCTCCATAAAGAATTCAACGTCCATTAAGAGGTATCAAAGTAGTATAGTTTCCCCTCCCCCAAGAAACCAGTTGGTTTAGTATGTGTCCCTTAGGAACG
Source organism: Biscogniauxia marginata (assembly GCA_022695795.1). Lineage (NCBI taxonomy): Eukaryota > Fungi > Ascomycota > Sordariomycetes > Xylariales > Xylariaceae > Biscogniauxia > Biscogniauxia marginata. Next base: position 187,066 of record MU404096.1, on the reverse strand, counting down.
CCCAAGCTCTTGAACAACACAGTGACGAGCTTGCCCGGCCGTCTTTTACGCCGTGATATTCCTCCATAACAATACATTTATCAGAATCTACAAGCGGTTTATAAAACCCGACAGCGTCCACCCGTCTGCCCGTCCGTCCATCCCGTCCGTCCATCATTCATCGTCGTCTTCCTCGGCATCTGCATCTACATCATTCTGTTCCGTGGCGACAGGCTCACCTCTCCCGTCATCTTCGCTGTCAACTAGAGCCTTGCTTGCACTAGCATCGCCGGATTGCGCACTTCCACCTTCCTGGGAGGTACCCTTGACTTCGAAACGAGCGGCTATTGTCTGGACCTGCTTGCCTTTCTGACCTTTGGCGTCTTTGACTTGCACTTGGACAGTGTCGTGGGCCCCGGCCTCTTCCGTTGTCTTCGTAGTTGCCAAAGCTGCCAGCCTTTCCCTTTCCCTCTCAATCCAGGCCGGCGGTAGGCCAGGACCACTGTCCGCGTTTCCGTAGTCGCTTTTCTTGGTGCCTTTTGGCCATCGTCCAGGTCCTCTTCCAGTACCGCCTGATTTACGCTTCGCACTGTTTGTCTTCTTAGGAGCCGCTTTTCTCGTGCTGGTGCCCCCGGTTGACCGACGTGCGCGTGGTCTAGGCCGCGGTTGTGCCGGGGTTCGTCTTATCGAGGATGGAGCACGGGGTAATGTCGGTGGCCTGGCGATACTCGAACCCATCCGCGGCATGGCAGGACGCCTAGTAGTAATTGGAGGGAAGACCTGGAATCTATTGGCTGGTATGTTCTTGTACGATTCAAGCCACTGGTCGTCGTCGCTGGGTGCATTTGCAGCACCACCCTCCGCTGATTCCCGAGTATTATCCCCAGCCACGTGCTGCCCTTCGCTATTTTCCTTGTCGACACCATTGGTCTTTGCATCTTCCACAATCTCGGCAATGAGGTGGTCATTTGGCTCGGTTGACTCGAGTACAGCTGCCTCATGCTCTAGAGGCTTCTGAGAGGTATTATTAGTGATTGCGAAGTCCCCAGTCGCAATCCCACTATCGGCAAGGACCTGGACTGCCTTGTTATCTTCATCTTCTTCACGGGGAGCAATCGTATTAAGAGCAGGCCCGAGTTCGAAGTTCGTAGCATTGCTGCGACCCATCACGTATGGGGTCCAGGTCAGCACCTGAGGGTTAAGCTTCACGTATTTTTTTGCTTCCCATTTTGCAACCTCCTTGTGGCAGTAAGGGAGGTCGACCCGAAACGCGTATACCTGGGTGATAGGATCTCGGACGAGGAATCGAAGTGCTTCAAGTGCAGAGATGACGTCGTCCGGCGTCATGCCGGTGTCGTCAGATATTTGTCTGATGCTAAGGCCTCTCTTTTGTAACTTGTCTTCCGGCACGCGATCTATGAGATATTTGCACAGTACTAGTCTCCAGTAATTCCGATATGACACGAGGCCCATGTCGGAAAGTGGCTTCTCCGGGGATCCAGTCTTCTCCTCGACACGGGTGAGGAGGTAAGAAAAGTCGATTAGGAGGTGGCCGTACCCTTTTCGCTGATGGATGGGCAGCGTAAGAATACAACTAACGTTGTTTTGGCTACTTGCACGCTTCTCCTTAGAAAAGTAGCCGACGAAGTGATAACCGAGGTCGTCGTATTCGCAAAGCACGTAGAATAAGAATGGCTCGACATCGTAATAGAGAGTCTTGGAGCCAAGGAACAGTTTGGCAAGTAGACAGAGGTTTTGACAGTAGACCGGATTCTTCCGACCATCTACCTCGAAAAAAGACACCGAGCCGTGTCGGTAAATTTCATCGCCTGGTGGGTGTTTCGCGGAGCATTTGAGCTTATGGCGCCAGGCGACATAATCGGAATTCATGTACTTTAAGCAGAATTCGCATATGTAGAGAACGCGGTTGCGGCTGTACTCCTCGGGATACGGAGCTGCATACCAAGTATCAATTTCCCAGCCGCCGAACTCGATGCATTCGATCTGGCTTGCAGGCCCAGACGCTTTCTTAGACTTCTTGACTGGCACCTCGGCCTCGGCCTGCATGGCTAGCAATCTGTTCCTCCATTCTTCCTCGGCCTTCTGTTTAGCCTCGTCGAACCGCCGGCGATCATCCTTTGTCGGCAGGGTCTTCGTAGTATCAGCCTGCTCCTCCGTTAGGATGCCGCCATAAGGCTTGCCCTTCAGCTCATCCGTCTCCTTATCGTAAAACGAGTAGAAAGGCTGTGAGTAACTCGAGGCAAAAAACGGTGCCATGGGGGGTAGTTCTGCGGCAGTAACAGCAGTGGCAGCCGACGCAGTCGCACTGCTACCGCGCGCCGCTGTATTTCGCGAGGTTCGAGATGCAGTTGCCCGCCCGGTTCGTTTTCGATGGGCAGCAGAGGATTTTGGGTTTTGTGAAAGAATTTGGCGAAGCTCGGCTGCATCCACTCGAAATTTTAACAGGAAGCTAGAACGCGATTTCTTGAGGACGGCGCATTGTGCCCCCGGACTGGGCATTTTGAGTCTTAGCGAACGCGCTGACCGTGGGCGTACGGCCAACTCCGCACCGTTTATTTTTTCCTGCGTCGCCTCGTCTGGGGCTGATTCTTCAGAGGTATTCTTCCTTCTTTTCCGTAGGGACATAAGATCCTCTTCGGCCTCAGCTGAGGATGTCTTTCTCTTCCTGAGTACGCGAGACCCGTCCATTGGGTCTTCAACGAGCACTAGCTGATTGAAGACTGAATGCGAGTCTGGCTTACTTGTCCCACGCTGAGAAGGGAGTAGATCCCGGGCAAGTTTAGGGGCAGACGTCCGACTGGCAGTGGGCGACAAATCACCATCGTCGACATCACCATTCATGTCCAAGTCACCCTCTGTATCTGCATTGTGAGTTGCGAATCTGGCCTCTGATCCGGACTCTGATTCTGCATCATCGGCGACGCATTCTGGGCATTTCCAATTCGATGCGCCTTTTGCAAGTATTAGCAATTCGGGTATATCACAAAAGCCACCCAATTATCAGAATAAAAATCCAAACTCACCATTTTCATCATCGAGTGCATTTGCATTGCGCGCACATTGCTGGTGTGCTAGATTGTTGCATGTCAGCAGGCATTTCTCCGATCCTATACGGTGGACAAAAGACGTACCGTGTTCACCACATCCTTTGCAGGCAAGATAAGCCTCAAACTCCTCTGCAGGATCATTTTCCTCGTCTTTCTTACAGAATAGGCAGCTATTAGGGTCGACCGCTTCTGAATCCTCGTCTTCATCGTCATTTTCGGCGGCAGACTCCCATTCGGCAGCAGACTCCTGATCACTAGAGCCTGAGACGGAGCTGATCTCTGCTTCGCTTTCACTATCTTCATCCGTCTCACCAGGTTTTATCTTGACTGCCCCGACACCTTCAGCCTCGTCGTCATCGTCCTCAGCTTCCCCAACAGCTTCCTCGTCAGCTTCCTCGTCAGCTTCTTCGTCTTCTTCCCCGCTCGAGGCCCCAATCGGGTCGATATGGCTACGCTGAACCACATCTTCGTCGTCGTCTTCTCCCTCGGCATCCATTTCGAAAACACCATCATCGTCAGGGACGTCTGCATCGTCGCTGCTGAAATCCTCGCCATCGTCGTCATCGACGGGTGCTTCTTCTAGGTCACCTTGCTCGTAGTCTTGTGCTCCGATATCGTCTTCAGCGATTGCATCGATATCACTGTCTTCGTGGTCATGCTCTACATCGCGTTGGTCATACATCTGCTCGTCCTGTTCGACTGAGTCGAGGGAGTCGACCGGGGGTATGGGCGCGCCGTTATCAGCCATCATGGTATCGTTTTGTAAGTCCTCCTCGAACTCGGCATCTTCTTCGGAAAGGACTACGCTCTGTTGCAATTCCTCTTGCATAAGTTGTGCATTGGCCATTGCTTTGCGTGGGAACTAGGTGAGGTATCGTCGAGGTGGGGAGAACGGAACCAGAAATACTGTGAGGTCAACAGTAAATTTGCGCCGCCTCGTAGAATAAATATGCGACGTTCCAAGGCCTCCAGCTCGCACGGCTTCACGTCATGGGATTCCTTGTCGCACGCCCATCAAGTCGGTCTGTGGTGCTCTGCGAGGAGGGTGGCTCAGAATATACGGAAGTATGTCGATTTGCGTCTAGATAAGAGCAACGCGCAAGGCATTAGGTCTCGCTGCATAGAGGGGGTGGTGAACTTTATCGACGAAGGTAAAACGCGCTGAAGATATGTGTTGGGAGGGTTATTATGGTGTTTCCGTAGAAGGTCGAGATTCCACGGACGTTTCGGCGCGTACCTCACGGGGTATTTGGGTGTCGCGGATGGGTGGAAGAGTAGAAAATGCGCTCGATGGCAACAACTTCAGCAGTCTTCGTGATCGCCCTGAATGGTGAAGTTCACCAGGTTGGAGGTGCACTCAGCTCCGCGCTCCACAGATTAGTCAGCAGTTAGAAGCTTGGCAGTTAAGCACAGACCATCTTCCCACGACCACCTTCCCACGCTGGTCATCATGCACCTACCCTACCTACTAATTCTTGGAGCCTGAGGCACTAACACCAGGTGCTGCTGCTTCATGAATTCAACCACCAACCAATTGACGATAGGCTCCATTGATAGATTTCGTTAGCGATTGCGTTTACAATCTGGCCGACAGCGCGATATCGTAAGTATCCGTGGATCCTATTTGTATATATAATTAATTCTCTTTGTCTTGACTGACAATCCTTCGCAGCATCGGCCCCCATTGCCCACAATGCCCGTTCCCTTCGAAGCGCTGATTCCCTATGGAATCATTCTCGCCGTAAGTCTGCCCTTGCGACACGCCCTACACTACCGCGATCGAGATCAGTATTTGCTAAGGAAATAACCAGATGTTCGGTACGACAGGTGCTGGGTTGTCGAAATTTCGAAATTGGCAGAATGGCGGCAAGAGAGCACGACGGTCGCTGGATCAATGGGATAGAGTACGATTCCACATATCTCAACTTGATATTGTTCTAATACTAACTATTCTATAGCAAAGTATGAGCCTGCAGTTCTGAGCTCCGGTTGATGTGAACGATGCTGACTCGAGACTTTCTCAGTGATGGACCGAGACCGAAGAATTACTGGCTCCTTACGAGGACAAAGTGACAAACCTATAGCGCCGCTGGGCTTCGAGCTCAATAATCCATGGAGAGTATGTTTTTGCAGGTCTAGCAGCTTTTCTTTTGTGATCCACATTGCTAATCCCCGGACTTCAGGTCGAGAAACGGATAAGCTAGATGAAAAGAATTAAGAGGGGGACTGCTGCAAAAGGAGAACCCACTTGTACAGCCTACGAAGAGATACGTATGATATACCATATTTCTGTCATTTTCTATCCAGCCAAGCTCTATGGGTATCATGTGTGTCCAATTCAATATGCAACGCCGAAAATGCCCAACACGTCGACTAGAATCCCGTTTCATATCGTTATCTCTGGTCGGTTCTTGTTCAACCCGTCCAGGAGGTTGCAGGCCTGGCAGAGCCTTTGACTTGACATGTAGCCGCATTTTTCACAGTTGCCTAATTTCTGCTTTGGGATAATAGGAAGCCCGGAGTTTCCTGGCTTCAGCGGCTGCTTGGTTTTTTTCTGCCTATCATGACAGCGGTCGTCGGGTTTGGTCACTGAAATTTCGATCTCGAGTCCTGCGGTTTCGGCCGCCTCGTTCTCTCTAAGCCGCTTCTCCATTGCTGCCATCTCCCCACCTGCTGCCCGACCATTTGTGGAACTACACCCTCCGACGTTTTCATCGTCGGCGCTGACATGGGAAGGGGATGCCTTTTCCTTGCAACCGCAGGAATCCGATGTAGCTCCCGGAACTAGCCTAGCCATATCTTCTCCGCTCCGAACAATATCTAGGATTGCGCTCGGACGAACCTTTTCCAGATTTTTGATCAGACTCCGCGCACTCCCACGGAAGGCTTCCGGACTATATATGCATTCGGTGCTAAAGTAATCCAGCTTCTTGTGGTGCGCATATAGCACAATTTCCTTTTCGTATGCGTATTTGAGGGGCTTGCTTCGTTTGACTGCGCTCGCGTCACTGCCCGTAATGATGCTAGTGCTTCGTGATAGCCGCGGGAGATCTCCCCGAAGTAAGTTCATAAGGACGGTCTCTGCCACATCGTCTGCATTATGACCCGTAACGACGTGTTTGATTCCTAGCATCTTGGCCCCACGGTCGAGCGCCTGACGCCGGAACACGCCGCAGTAGGTGCAATTTCCTTTCTTTCCGATGGTCTCGACGACCTGGTCCATCGTCCAGCCGTACAGCTCATCATATCCGACTATCTTCAACGGCATGTCATACTGGGAAGCATTCCGCTTGACGGTCTCTAGTGAGTCATCCCGGTAGCCCTTGATTCCCTCATCGATGCTCAGGAGTACTAAATCGACCCCGTAGTCGTGTCTCTCGTTCAGGGTCTTCAGCACTGAAGCTAAGACAGTCGAATCCTTCCCACCTGATGCCCCTATCGCAACCTTTTCACCCCGAAAGAATAGTTGGGATGACGTTATAGTGTGGTGTACTTCATCTTCGAATATTTGAATGAAGCACGCTTTGCAAAGTTTCTGGTAGTTCTTGGGCCGCTTGATGAGGGCCCTCTCAGTATTGCAGATTGCGCAGAGCGCTGGAGGCATCTTGTCTTTGGAACGGTTTTAGGTAGTAGGTCCACAATGAAACTTCCTTGCAAAGTGGGTGATCGTTTGTAAAAAGTGAGTCGCTAAATAGGTATTTAGAAACGTCAGTGAATAAAATGTAGGACCAACTTCCGGAAGTTCTGACTCGGCCTTCGTTGGTACATTGGTACATATTAGCATGTATAATTTTAGTGGGGTAAGAATAGACACATTAGAGGGAACGAGGGGCAAGCGGAGCTAACCCATTCGTATTGGGCTTAGCCCTTCCGATAATTTGCCGCGCACACAGCTTTTGCAGAAACCCTACGACCCGCACAATTGAATTGGAGATTTTCTGGCGTGCAACATTCTCGTGATTTTCTTCCAACTCCCACACCTCTCGACCTGGTCGACATTTTCATCCATCACGACCACACGACCACACGACCAAATAATCACCATGGTAAGCACCTGAACGCCCGAAGTCGACGTGCTTTTGCATTCGATCAATTACATTTAATGGCGCTCGCTTGCCGAGGTGTCCATATGCCGCCTATCGTCCTCGGACGTGGGTGAAGAATTGGCTTGAGACTTGATGCAGTGCGCAGAAATGCCACTCGCAGATATCTCTCTAGAGTTCAAGGAAGACCACAGTTAATGGAACCACATTTGCTGATGTCTTCTTTCCTCAATGATAGCCTCCTAAGTCTGGTAAGAAGGCCGCTCCGGCCCCCTTCGGTTCGTCTAAGGCGTCCTCGAAGAAGGCCCCCAAGGTGAGTACAAACAGCCCCGGCTCTATTCGCGTCTGTCCCTAGGTTGCTGACATATCTATTAGAACCCTCTCCTTGAGAAGCGCCCCCGCAACTTCGGTATTGGTCAGGACATCCAGCCCAAGCGCAACCTGTCCCGCATGGTGAAGTGGCCCGAGTATGTCCGCCTCCAGCGCCAGCGCAAGATCATCAACCTGCGCCTGAAGGTCCCGCCTGCTATTTCTCAGTTCTCGCACGTCCTCGACCGCAACAGCGCTGCCCAGGTTTTCAAGCTCCTCAACAAGTACCGACCTGAGACCAAGGCCGAGAAGAAGGAGCGTTTAGTCAAAGAGGCTACTGCTATCAAGGAGGGTAAGACGAAGGGTGATGTTAGCAAGAAGCCTTACGCTGTCAAGTACGGTCTGAACCACGTCGTTGGCCTGATCGAAAACAAGAGGGCCTCGCTCGTCCTTATCCCCAACGATGTCGACCCGATTGAGCTGGTCATCTTCCTGCCTGCCCTCTGCCGAAAGATGGGCGTTCCCTACGCTATCATCAAGGGCAAGGCCCGTCTAGGAACCGTCGTCCACAAGAAGGTATGGGCTCCTTTTACCTAGTCTTATGATAGTGCATTGGATACTAACAAATAATAGAATGCTGCTGTTCTTGCCATCACCGAGGTCCGTGCTGAAGACAAGAACGAGTTTGCCAAGGTGGTGAGCGCCATCAAGGATGGGTACCTGGCCAACTCAGAGAACTCCCGGCGACAATGGGGTGGTGGTATCATGGGTGCCAAGGCCAACAAGCGCACTGAGAAGAAGCAGAAGGCTCTGGACCAGGCCATCAAGGTCTAAGCCCCGTGTTCAGTCACGAATTTCATGGATCAGGAGTTCTCTTAGTTTGCACGGCTATGGCGTTGGAGGGAGGCAAAATGGAATACCAACCACGTGGATTTGCATAACCTACTCCATCATCCTCTGATCTCTCTCGACAACAAATGTGAACAATGAATTGAGATGCTTCTGAGTTATTAGTCCAGGCTTAGCATTGATGAGTCGGCCGCCTCCGGGCTACCCTTGCAAAACCAAACATTACCTTGGGTAATTTCCCCGTGGCTCGTCGAATCAAAAGGTGTCGCTTCAAATGTCCCTTCGTTGCATTATGCTTAATACCTAGTCTATCTCTACCTACCTATCAGCTGCATACAATGCAGTGGGGGCATTATCAGAACCGCCAAACCAGGCTAGTCCTGCCGAAGCTGTTAAGCCCTTGTTGTTATACCGCACTTTGCACCACAAAACGGGTAATGATTCAAATATCTAGATACCGTACTTCTGGTCACTGGATCGCTGCAGCATGCACGCCCGTTGAGGTCCAATAGGATACCAGAGCGCCCGAGGTCTCTGTCCAGGAAGATGATCAGGAGCTATCTGTGTTTGAGGTGTACCCGAGAGATAAGGCCTCGAGATTCGTTGATCCTATGGCTTGCATACAGGTCCGTGACCATGCCTACATATACTATAATAATGAGAGATAACCCATCAACATGGGGGTTCTAGAGCCATGGAAGGTTAATCTCAGTGTGCACCATCCGTGTGAGCCTGAGTCCCAAAGCGTTTCAGCCCACTACACGAGCCAACGAGCCAACGAGCAAGCGTATGAAGTTCTCCCCGGACTTCGGACACCGACGCATCTCAAGACCCATGCCAGGTAAGATTAGGTATAGGCGCCGTTCCTTCCAGGTATCTTGGAGAGATACGGATTAAGATCTCTAGCGGATAGGTAGGTACTTGCATGCGCTTACTTTCATCTGTCGTCAGCAGTCGATCCAATTTAAATCCTCTCTGCTGCTGGAACCCTGCCCCCCTCGTCCAAGATATCAATACATAGATATCCTTTCGCTGTTCACTCCTCTTTCACAGTAGTTCCAACTGCTTCCTCTCTTGGTCCTTGGTTTTCTGTATGTCCTTTGCTTGTCCCGTCTAGGCATCTACCCGGCAGATATTGTTGTTGGACAGAGTCCACTCTTATCTATACAATTCATGGTTGATCATCTGTGTCACGCCACACTACCTTTGTGCAAGAGACCGTAGCGGTCCAAGCAATCACCGCATACCATCAATACTAGCTCTGAATCTCACGCCGAGAGTTAAATACATAAGCCGCCCCAACGGACATTAGTTGGACGGGTACCCTCCTTTCTGTCCGAGCCGAATCTTATATCAGTTGCGCCAAGGAATCCCCTAATCGCTCATCGTCTGCTTTATTGGCTTTATTGACGGCCCTTCGCGCTTTCCAGGCGACATATCCATTACTTAAACGAAGGCCCCCAAGTCAACAGATCAGAGAAGATAAACACAAAGATGCTTCCTCCCCGTGAGTACAGTTCATCCATCTAGAGTCTATATCCCCACACGATTCCAATCCCGAGATTCGAACCCTAAGATCAAGATCTTGCTCCACCGTCAAGAGATCTATCTGCTGTATCTCGAAATACCACACGCTACTACTATTACATACATCTACCTATTCGAGATCAAAACAGATGGGTTCAGAGTTGCTGACCAAGATGGACATGGCAGAGGACCCCTTCGCCTACGCGCTGAGCTCGAACCAAGCCTGGGCCGGCTACAAAGGCCACCAAAACCCCGAGTTCTTCTCCAAGTTGGCGGCGGGTCAATCACCGGAAATCCGTAAGTTCTTCCTTCTTCCTTCGTTTAGGCTGGCCCACCTCCTTTTCTTATCTTGACCGAATGTTGAGGGAAAGGGTCGAGATGATATTCTTGGTAATCCCCACTCAACGGTTTTGCTTGTTGCATATTTTCCCCATCTTGGCACTTAGGAACATCTTGGCAATGATACCCACCCATGTTTGGATCTAAGAGATCTAAGATTTGGATCTCGGGGAGACCTAATTATTATTACACGAAAAAAACTACCCTACGTAAAACGAGATTTTTGGAGCCTTTTTTTGTTTTGTTTTACACTTGCTGACGACATAAAAAAAATATAGTGTGGCTGGGCTGCTCTGACTCGCGCTGCCCCGAGACGACGATCCTCGGCCTGCAGCCGGGCGACGTGTTTGTGCACCGCAACATCGCCAACATCGTGTCGCCGACCGACATCAACACGGCGGCGGTGATCGAGTACGCGGTGGCGAACCTCAAGGTCAAGCACGTGGTGCTGTGCGGGCACACGTCCTGCGGCGGGGCCGCGGCCGCGCTCGGCGACGTGCGCGTCGGCGGCGTGCTGGACATCTGGCTGACGCCGCTCAAGGCGCTGCGCAACGCCCACCACGAGGAGCTCGACGCGATCCGCGACGACAAGGCGCGCGCGGCCCGCATCGCCGAGCTCAACGTCGAGGCCGGCGTCCAGGTCCTCATGGCCAACGCGACCATCCAGGAGCACATCCGCGACCGCGGCTTGCAGGTCCACGGCACGCTGTTCGACATCGCCGCCGGGCGGATCCGCGACCTCGGCTTCGGCACCGTCAAGGGCAAGACTGCTGCCCCTGTTGCTAATGGTACCGCGGACGGCGAAGTAGTCAGGGGTAAGCATGCCATGCTCGTCTTTAGGAACGATGGCGCTGCTATGCAGGCCCAGTGAGAGACACTTCGGCACGGGAAAAAAAAAATCACTCATATATACGCCATGTCAGGTTATGGTACAACAGTGATACGGCAACGGTTACAGCGCGGTGTTCAACTAGAGGTCAATACGTGTGTGCATGTATGTGTGTGCTTCGGATGCAATTTGCGTCTTCAACTTTTGGGATGTCATGTTTGGTCTATCATCTGTCTATGACTAAAGTCTATTAATAAGTTTCCGGGGCTATTTTGGCTGGCTGGCTGGCTGGTTGGTTGGTTGGTTGGTAGGCAATGTGTACCTGCCCAAGGGCATTGGGTGGATTTGAGCGGATTTCGCAATATTCAACGGAAAGGGAAACGGAAATGGACCAGGGGGGGCGAAGCAAAGTCAGGCAAAGATTCACGTTGTTTGTGTCTGCGGGTACAATATGACGGAGGGAGAGCGAGAGACAGGGCAAAAAGGGAGGCTGGTCCTTTGGTTTTGGCGAGGCGTTTTTTCCGTGTGACGAGTCTCCGGCGGCTGTGGATGAAAGAGGTCTTGGGCGGTTTACGTTTGATAGGCCTTGGCATTGGTCTTGGCTTCGGACTTGGCCTTGTCAGCATTACATTCGTCATTATTGTATGGTATTGCCCTATATCAGGCAAAAGACAGGGCCTTACAGGGCCCTTCGGTATTGGAACATTGGCGTTGTAACATCGATGTTTGCAGTTTATTTTTGGGACCCGAAAATAAAACAAAACAAGACCGCTGGGCATAAGAAGAAGAAGAAAAAAATGAAAGAAAAAATGCAAGCGAGATATCATATATGTGCATGTGAATCTTGTATAGGCTGAGATTATACTATCCATGTTATGTATACCTGTGTGCTTAACTTCATATTCCCCTTTCAAGCATTCATACGTGGGTATACGCCAAGTATTCAGCAGATTGGAATCCATAAAGAATTGTCTTGGCATATTGACGTATACGTACCTAAAGTGCTTTAATTTTCGAGGTTTTATCTGTAGGTACCTAATTAATCTTCTTTTGCGAGATTGATAGGTACCTATGTATTGCTTACATATATAAACTTTATTGCTTATATCCATGTAGGTGTTTAATTTATGTAGTACATAACCAAGACAAGACGTCGGTATATGCCCAGACACCTAGAATTGGTGTTCTTAGCGAGTTTAGGTTCGGCTCTTTTCTCCTAGCTCCGGGGGCTATAGAGGCTGCAAGGTACCTAACCCTATTAAAAAAACGGTGACCTAAGTAGTATCCGAGGCGCTATATCTAGCATGGTGTGGGCACTAAAGTACCATACCTAGGTACCTACCTAGCTATTTGTCTACATACGTCACATCACGCACTATAAATGCTCATTAGGTATGTACCTAAGTGCATAGGTGGCCTAACAGGTGACAGCGGGGTAGCTCTCGCCTTCCTTCGGGGGCATTCGACTGGCTACACCATCTCAACCGTGGACCTGAATATGTCATAAATAGGAAGGGTCCGCCGCCAAGCCGAGAGATAGCGCCAACTTCTTTCCCCCGAAGGTGAGGCCAAGGAGAGGAGGCGTTGGAAGAGGGAGGGGGAGGGGGAGAAGCCGTCAATCAATACACAAATGCAGACCTACAGATACACGACGAAGAGGGTCTTGACAAATTGATCCAATACCACACAGTTCGACAAAGAGTGTGCAGTGTGTATCAGTGAGGTTGGAGTAGGAAAGCCAACAGGTCTTCCTTCTATTACTCATATTCACAACAAACGCCCGAAACCACCCGAGGATGCTCTTCGCAAACTGCAGAATTCCTCTTTCTTATCTTGACTCCAAGTTTACCGAACTGTCGCATCCTCGGAATCTCCTTCAGATTTGTAATTTGATAATTCGTCGTGTCTTATCAATCGGTCTTATTACGAACCGCCAGGAAACAGATCATAAAGTCCAATATCGAAGCTCGCCGAGACAGCAGCCCAGTCTAATATTCTTGGCTACTATTACCAGAGCGTATTCATCATTGGAACAACCGTCTTGGGCACCGGCTACTCGTTACTAATTTAAAAACCGAGAGGTGCTCCATCAGGAAGCAGCCATGACCTTGGCAGTCTTGTCCGAGGACGACGTCCGCCAATTGCTCGAGAACCTCAATCAAGACGAAGCCGAGACCTTGGCGGACATCCTCAAATGCGCCCTCCACGAGTACTCGACCGGCACCCAACTGATCGATGCTGGGCTTATCCATCAGCCAGAGCGAACCTCCATACACTCCAATGCCACGGGCGCCACCACGCTGTTCATGCCCTCCTGTAGCCCTGTCGGCCATGCAGTCAAAGGTAAGCAAGCAAGCAGATCCCTCCCTACCTGATGGGTCCGGGGTTAGTTTTTCGAACGCGACGTTAACAATTGCGCAGTCGTGAGCGTCTCCTCGCCCTTGGCCGACCCATCACTCCCTACCATCAAGCCCACCGGCTCCGTATCGCTGTACTCGCCCGATGGCAACCCCATAGGCTTCCTACACGCCCAGACCCTGACGGCTTTCCGCACGGCCCTCGGGTCAACATGTCTGCTCATGAAGCGGGCGACGGTCCGCACGCTGACCGTCTTCGGCTCGGGCCTGCAGGCGTACTGGCACATCCGGCTTGCGCTCCTGCTGCGGGGCCAAACGATCCGTACCGTGAACATCATTAACCGCCGCTTCAGCGACAACGCGAAGCTCATCCTAAAGAAGTTCTACGCCGTCCCCGCCGAGGTGAAACAGCGCGAGGGCTGGGAAGCGACGCGGTTCAGCGTCCTGACGCCCGGCTATGGCGAGTACGGCCGACTGCAAAAGGAGCACATCCGCGACGCCGACGTTATCTACTGCTGTACGCCGAGTACCGAGGACCTGTTCGACGCGAGCATACTGACGAACCACGAGGGCCGTAAGAAGGGGAGGCTGATCGTGGCAGTCGGGAGCTACACTAAGAACATGCGGGAGCTGCCTAAGGAGTTGCTATTGCAGGCTACGAAACCGCATCCTAGTGGGCATTTTCACTACCATAAGCATGCCTTGGAGGGAGGCGTCGTTATTGTCGACACCCTCGACGGAGCGCTGAAGGAGGCCGGTGAAATTGTAGAAGCGGGTTTAGAGCCGAACCAACTTGTTGAGTGAGTTCTCTTATTTTATCTTTACTATTTTCTACCTTACCGTCGAATTCTTCTCTTTCCTTCCATACCTACTCCCTTACGGAGATGATATAGCGGAATATTAACGGCGAGAGTAACGACAGGCTAGGAGAGCTAGTCATGATTGACAAGCTCGCCAAAGAGGAAGAATCCCTCGTCTCCGTGCCGTCAACCGAGAATTCGTCTGTCTCCGACTACTTCGACAGGCTAGACCTGACGTCAACTGGGTCTGCCATGTCGACCGTCTTCGGCTCCTCGGACTCCAACGCCTCGGCAGGCAGAAACAGCATCGATAACAACGGTAGCCCCCATGACAAGAGGTCGTCCTCGCATAGCCCCCATCGCAGGCGGCGCAGCGCCGGTCTCTCCCTACCTTTCCACCGGCGCACGTCGAGCCAGCAATCGAACTCGGAGAAGCAGCAGCAGCAACAGCAACAGCAGAGGGACGACCACCTCGCGCGGTGGCTGACAACGGGGAACGTGATCTACAAGAGCGTGGGCCTCGGGCTCATGGACCTGGTGATCGGCCTCGAGGTGGTGCGGCTGGCGAGGGAGAAGGGCGTCGGCTGTCACATCGACAACTTCTCGTAGAGCGAGGACCGTTCGCCACTCGCGCCCATCATGGAGGGCCTCGAGCCGTCGACAACTTGTAGAAGGATGAGCTGCTGCCACCAGTGCAGGGGCGCGCGGGAAAAGCTGTGAAAAGAAAAGGGGGTGTGTAGGTAGGTAGGCATGGAATTGGCGTGTACCTGTTATCATTTGATCGTTGCTACCTAGGTTAGGTACATAGGTAAGGATTGCATACATAGCCTGAACAGGTAGGTCGAATCAGGGTATTTGGACTGCCAGCGGAGGCACGCTTTTAGAGTGCGAGGTAGAGAAATACAGAGACAGAGAGAGAGAGAGAAAGAGTCATAGGTGTACGAATTTACGAGATTAGAGCAAGAGTTGATCTTTTTTTGTTTCTGCTGCGTCCAGAATTTGTGACCGAAGATATGTGGTGGTACTGGCCTCTCGAACATTGATGGCAGGGTCGGCGAAGAGAGACATGATAGGTATGTGCATGTTAAGTATCTCGGAACTGTTCGAGAGAAAAAACAATAGACCATCATTATCATCGAAGAACTGCGCAATGATCACCAACGATGTGATACAACAGACTCATACACTGGATTTGGCATCAGCTACCCATTGGTTTAGAGGTTTCCGAGTCTATGTATAGAGAGTATATATAAATATAATAAATATGCATCCAATATATATGTAAATGTACGCATATATCTATACACCCATACTACATCCATACACGCCCCGGGATTTGATGAAGAGTTTCTGCATACGTACAACAAGGTGAGGAGGGTGCAGTAAGAATGGTTTCTGTAATTTCTTTTATTTTATTCTTTTTTTTTCATCAACAGTTGTGTCGTTATTCCAAACTGATTTCTTTCTCTTCTTCGTCCTCTTCTTTTTCTCCTCTTTACTCGGCAACCCAAACGGCAGCCATACCCATGCCGGTGCCGACGCACATGCTCGTGACGCCGACGCGCTCGCCGCGGCGTCGGAGCTGGTACAGCAGGGTGCTGACCTGGCGGGCGCCGGTGCAGCCGAGGGGGTGGCCGAAGGCGATGGCGCCGCCCTGGGGGTTGACCTTGTCGAGGGGGAGGCCGAGCTCGTTGGCGCACCAGAGGCACTGGCTCGCGAAGGCCTCGTTGATCTCGAACACGTCCACGTCGTCCTTGGTGATGCCCGTGAGCTCGAAGACCTTGGGGATGGCCTTCCAGGGACCGACGCCCATGAGCAGGGGCTTGACGCCGACGACGCTGGCGGCCACGTACTTGCCGAGGACGGGCTGCCCGAGCCGCTCGGCCGTCGACCGCCGCATCAGGAGCACGGCCGCCGCGCCGTCGCTGATCTGCGACGCGTTGCCCGCGTGGATGCTGCCGTCCTTGGCGAAGGCCGGGCGGATCTTGCCGAGCGACTCGGCCGTGATGCCCGGGCGCACGCCGTCGTCCTTGGTCACGGTCACCTGGCGCGTCTCGCCCGTCTTGGGGTCCTCGAACTTGACCGTCAGCGGGTGGATCTCCTCGTCGAAGAGCCCGGCCTCCTGCGCCTTGAGCGCCTTCTGGTACGACGACGCCGCGAAGGCGTCCTGGTCCGCGCGCCGGATGTTGCGCGCCTTCGCCATGTCCTCCGACAGCACGCCCATCGGCACCTTGCAGTTGGCGGCTTCCGGGTGCGACTCGAGGAGCTCCGAGAACTCGGTCACGGCGTTGGGGCTGTTGGAAAAGGGAGCTTAGTTAGTATATATATATAGCGACAGAGGGTAACCTGTTCAAAATGTGGAATCTGAATAGCAGGGGTTTCTCATAGGACGGGAGATATAAAGGGAGAGATAAAAACGTACCCGTACTGCAAGCTCATGCTCTCGACGCCGGCGCCGATGCCGACCTCGATCATGCCGGCGCGGATCTGGTTGGCGATGTCGACGCAGGCCTGCAGGCCGGAGGAGCACTGGCGGTTGAGGGTGCGGACGGCGGCGGTCTCGGGCAGGCCGGCGACGAGGGCGGCGGCGCGCATCTCAGTGGCGCCGCCGCCGGGGGCGAGCACCTCGCCCACGCACACGTCCTCGACCAGGCTCGGGTCGATCTTGGACCGCTCCAGGAGGCCCTTCAGCGCGCCCGCCATCAGGTCCGACGCCGGCGTGTCCTTGAACGCGCCCTTGCCGCCCTTGGTGAACGCCGTGCGCAGACATGCCGTCACTACGATCTGTTTTGCGGTAAGCCCCAGAAATTAGCAGCTGCCCTCCCGTAGTAGCAATATTATTGTTTTCTTTGCCGATGTGTCTTATTGTGTTGTATTATGAGGGGAGGGGGGAAGGGAGAGGGGAGAGCAAGGGCCGTGGGGACGGACGTACGTCGTCTGGGTTCTTCTGCAGGAGCTTCTCGCGTGCCGACTTGGAGCCGGAGAGCTGGCCTGAGATCTGGGATAATCGTTCGAAGGCTGCCATGGTGAGGTCGGGTCTGTTAGTATGTGATGTGTTCCTGTGAAGTTATACTTGGTAGACTTGGCTGTCGGACGGAGAAGGAGAAGGGGAAGGAGAAGGGAGGAAGAAAGGGAGAGGGGGAGAGAGGAAAAGAGTGGAAAGCAGAGGATGGATGGCTTAACAAGTTGTTATAGTAGGTAGTAGTAATGAGCTAAGTCAAGGTTAAACGTACCACCCATGTTGTAAATATCTGGTTCTCGGTGGATTTATATGTATAAGATCCCGCGGTATGTATTTCTCTATGACAGTCTACCTCCCAAGGATTTGATAATGTAGTGTTGATGCTTGTTAAGATGCTTTTTCAAGAACAATTGCTGCTAACAATCTGATGCGAAGGGGTGAGACCGAAGGACAAAGCTGCGAAGCTGGACCTCGGAACTTGTGCTGCAGATGCGGTTACGCTAATGCTGATGTCAGAAGGTGCCCCACTGTCCGCCGAGGTTCATAACCACGGCCGCTGATTGGCCACGGGTTGACTCGCTAGCCCCGGACTCTAAAGGTTACCTTTTAGCGGCCTCCCCCTTCACATGCCAAAAGATGCATTCGTTCTTTCATGTTTCGTGTCTTGCAAGTTGATATAAGGTACGGTTGGATCTAAACATGTTATGTTTAACATGTGGGCAATCTGACCAAGTCTTGAAACAGCCGACTCAAGCTTACTCCATACATACCTATTATGTACCCCGGGGAATTGGTAATCGGCAGACTTAAGCTATTATAAATTTCAAAACAAGGAGTTGACGAGTTACGAAGCTCCTGGGGACCACCGTAAACTTTGACCACCTATATTGACTCTTCATTTAGGGTTCGTTCGGGGAACATGCCGGTCTCTTAGGTTGGTTCTTGGTTTCTAGTTGTTGAGATGTAAACAACAGCGATGGGTATGACTAGATGGACAATGAAGCCTTCTAGTACTTCTGTCGGAGTAGTTCACGTGAGTCGATCTTAGTGTCGGTACCTCGTAGTATCTTGAAATCAGGATGGGTTCTTATACTAATGTAGATTTCAGCCTACCTCCTTTAACGCTTAGCCTCATTATCGTGACACTACAGCCCAGTTAGCCTAACCTAGGGCTGAGGTCTACCACTCTCTTGCGAGGTTGATCATGTTATAGTACGAAAGCCCTAGGAGGGTCTTAAGTTGAGCCGCGCATGAGAAGGATCCAGTTGCAGCTCGTGACTATAGTTCTGCTGCATAGTCCGGGGTGTTTGCGGGGTTGGTTGTAACGATGTTGTGAACGAATCTTGCGATCTATATAGGAATCCAATCGGCTTGCGTCTAAAGTTTTTTTTTTTCAAGGCGATTGAATGCTAGAGGACTTGGCGGAACAATTAGTTAATACTGTTGACCTTCTTCTCATCCAAGCTACCGGATTGGTCGAATCTGTTTTGTACAACATTTATAGGATCTTAAGGCTAACAGTAACCTACGAAGTGACTAACCTACCTACATATACTCACATTGTGCCTGGAAATCTTTTAAATTCCCTATTTGAATTCCAGATCAGGGAAGAGAGATATCAACATAGCCTCGTTGGGCGTCTTCAAACCCCGACCATTGCCATGCTACGGGTGCGATTCGACAAGCCTATCGATGTACGGATGGGGCCGAAGTCGCATCCATCCCGATTGGAGAACAGATAAGCCGTACATAGTGAATGCCGATGGCGTCGCTGTATCTGCATTAGGCTTGCCTGGTATTCCCTTTTACCTATAGGGGCGAGCGCTATGCACATCTTCCAAGGATTCCCCCTCATACTTATCAGTTATGTATAATACGAACTGTGGCGGTTGGGGACCGTCGCATGGCATATAATCCAACCTAGGGTGTCAAGTCGGCAAACTTGATATTCTGTTACCATTTTGGGAGCGGGGTGGTGTAGTATGGTTGGCTAGTTACCGCCGTGACACGAACAAGATAATCTTTAGATTAAGCGTTACCGTCCAGCCAGGGTTTGTAGTTATCGTGTCCGCCTACCGATAATGCCACTCTGATCGGGTGCCTACCCGGCCTCTGTTGGACTGAGTTGCATATTCCAGCGTTACTTTCCTATAACATAAGACCTGTGACCTATGACCTCTTAGTTGTGAGCGATATTCCTGAGTACCCCGCGAAGCGACTATCTTTCACACCTAGTGGATTCCTATAATACTTGGGTGTACCTTACTTGGAGTGCTTTCATTGGTTAGGATTCATTCAATATTAATCAACATGATGCTTCCTTCATTCATGGCCGCCTCAGTACTAGCATTGGCAGCTAGTGCTGTTGGTACATTGGCTATCCGCCAGACGCACGACTTCGACCTAGAGTGGATTTCCACCAACAGTTCTTTACCTAAAGTTGTGTACGTATAAGTTTCTGTGAAGAAACTGGTCTGTAGCTGTTAACGTGAAACTCGTGAACTTTCAGTATATATAATGCCAAGGGAACTATCCTGTCAGCCTCCAACTATAGTCGTCTAGACAACATCCAATACGGGTCTGGTGTTGGCCCTACTCCCCAGGAAATGATCGCCAATGTATCTGAAGTTCTAAAAGTTGCCCAACTTACCGTCGTGAATTTCCCAGTAATAGGCGGGAGTGCGGGCCTGAATTCGTCGCTGTATCTGAACATCAGCCAGTACGCGAATAGACAACTATGCTCGAAAGATTCAGATATTGCTGGTGCGGTCATGTTCCATGGAACCAATACTCTGGAGGAGACGGTGAGTACTAGGTAGACGACTCATCCTGGAAAACCTCCCTATGAATTTGAAGCTGATATTCGAAAAAGGCGTTTGGCGTGGACATAACGTTCAACTGTTCTAAACCTTTTATCGCTACCGGCGCCATGCGGCCGGATACGTATATCTCGCCAGATGGCCGGTCAAACTTCTACCAAGCCGTCGCTGCTGCTGTCTCGCCCTCTTCTAGGGACCGTGGTGGTCTCATTGCTTTTAACGACAGGTAAGCCAGTCTGAGCTAGGCTACCTAACTGGCCCCTTTCTTTTCTTTACAAACGAGTGTCGGTTGCATGCATCTTATCTGATCAGGTTTTAGGATCACGTCCATCTACTATTCTACCAAGCTAGACGCGAACACACCCGATACGTTCAAAGCCATCGAGCAGGGCAACCTGGGTGCTTTCCTTGGCGGGCAACCATTTTATTTCTTCGGCCCCTCGTATCCCACTGGGCGTCCGTACTTCGATGTGACTAACACGACAGAGCTTCCCTCCGTCATTATCCTCTACGGCCATCGTGAGTCTAACTTCCTTTCGGTTAGCCAAATTGGGAAATATTCAAAGCACTCAAGATGGGCAATGCTAACTCAACGTCTAGAGGGCTTCGACGCGTCATTAATGTACGCAGCTATAGCGAATGGTGCCAAGTAAGAACTCTGACGCCCATCTCATATCTGAGCTCTAGGAAATTAATTTGATTTAACCTTTCAAATCTCCAGAGGATTAGTGATCCTAGGTCCCGGAGCTGCTTCGCTCAGCCCCAGCGCCGAGGCTGCCGCGACAGACCTCCTTCAGAAAGGAATTCCCATCATTACGGTCGCCCGCCCGGTATCGGGCACCGGTGTCCCCAACCCCTTTCCGGAGGGACTTATTTACTCCAGCTACCTGGGCGCGGACCAGGCGCGCATCATGCTCCAGCTCGCCATCAACGCCGGGTACAGCCTCAACGAGATCCGGGATCTCTTCGAGAGCCCACTCCGGGAGGCCATCTATGGCCCTGCTGTGAATCAAGAGATCTACGGCTTGCTGTAGAGAATTACCTAGTCGCGGTTGGAAGAGAGGTCTGGGCGTAATGGGAAAACTTCAAGGGGCCCCCTTAGATGGGTGTGACTACTAACATATATTCGTAATAAGTGGCATATTAAGAATCATGAAGAAGGCTCGAAATTCGATTCTCCAAAGGCGGCGACGACATTTCTTCGCAAACTTTGACGACTTTTTCCACATTTAACTATATTAGACTTTGGAAACCCCTGTGACTGAATTTGTGCTGAAACAACGACTCATTGGAAAACACGACGGGCTAACAGTTCTTGCCCTTGTGCATGTAATCGCTAGATATCTATTTATAGTCACCTACTGAGCTCGTCATTTACATTGATCTAGTTCAAAAGACTTAGGGAATCTGTAGTCTTCGACGACCCCCAAACACCATTCTGATAGTGGAATTTTTTTTTTCCCCTCCCGCTCTTACGACAGACACCGCAACACAGCATACTTTTCTACTCCCCACGTACGCGTGAACCTCTCCATGTACCCCTTTTCGAAACACACGATCACCTCCAACCCCCCGCCAGCGCCGGGAATCCGGGGCAACACAATCGGATACCGCCGGTTCGCCATCCGCGCCAGCCGCACCGCCTCGCACCACCCTACGGCGGGGCCCCAATCCAGCTCGCGCGCGCCTTGGTCCGCCCACGACACGATAGATATGCCGTCGCGGCGGCTGGGGCCCAGGATCACAACCGGGGGGTTAGACTCTTCGCCGGCGTCGTCATCGTCAGCGCGGTCCGAGGAGGAGGGGGGCTTATGATGCGAGAAGGAGTCGAGATACGAGAGGTACGCCAGGGTGGCGGTCACGCTTGACGCGTCCACGTCCGCGACGGTGCGCCGGTGCGCGGCCGCGATGGTGGATAGCGCGGCGATGGGGTACGAGGACGGGTCTGAGGACTCGTGGAATCGCGCGACGGAGAGCAGATCTGCCCGCGGGGCGCGAGCACTGGTCATGGCGAACGCGGCGCCGAGGTAGGAGCGAGGGAGGGGCGGGTCGAGCGCACGGGAGCGGAAGTTCACGGGGAAGTCGACCGTGCTGGTGCTGCTGTCCTGTGCGGCGGCAGAGTTGGACGATGGATCGCCCTGCTGCTGCTGTTGCTGCTCAGCGGTGAACAGCGCGCTCCAGAGCAGCGCAGCCAGCACGTCCCCGGTCGAGACCCAGGATGGGGAGATCCCGCCGCGGGACGCGAGATGCTCGTTCGCGGCGCACTTCAGCCCCTCTAGGCCCTCCCGCGCGAAGAAGAATATGCCCGTGCGGTAGTCCGCGGGCCTGACCGGGGGGCCGGTGAGGCGCGGCGGCGCGGCACCCCCCATCTCGAGCGTGTGCAGGAGCTTGGGGAAAGGAGGAGGCGGGGGAATGGCGAATGGCCGGAGCAGCACCCGGCGGTCCAGCCAGCTCGGCTCGAACCCGACGGCCCGCGAGGAACCCGTCCGGCAGTGCGAGGCCCATATCTTGAGCAGCGAGCCGAAGCCGGTGATGTCGGTGGTCGAGTGATGGATGGCTACACACAGGAGGAAACCGCCATTGATCGGAGACGCGCGCGCCCGGAAGACGGGCGCTGGGTCCGGGTACGGGGGTTGCGTGTCCCGCGGGAAGAGCTCCGGGACGACGAACGCCGCGGGGGAGAAATTGCCCGCTCTTAGGACGTCGTAGTCGAGCGAGGAGGAGAGGTCGTTGCAGGAGAACAGATCGTCCAGGCACTGGTATGGCTCACTGAGCGAGATGTCCATTTGCCTTGGACCGCTGGAAGTGATTCCGGAGAGTAGGTACGGGACGTCTGCTACCGTCCCCGCCAGTCCTTCTCCCAGGACCTCGGTGGCGCGCGGGTCGGTGGAGGGGAAGCAGTATATCTGGCGGACGTATACCCGTGGCATGAGCTTGTCCAGCGGAGAAAGCTGGTGAGGATGGGGGGATGACGCCGCCATTGCGAATGAGTACAATATCGTGTGACTCCCTTCTCTGTCGAAAACACGGCTCTATCCTGTGATTTATTTATTTTGTTCCTTTATATACTTACCATTATTTCGTCATGGCACAAGAAAGCGCCTTGAAACTCGTACCCCCTAGATCTCGTTTTTGTTGCCCACTCCCTCTGACATTATCCGATTGGAGGTTCGACATGGCTGTCTGAACCTACCTACCTAAGGTACTGCGACAGAATGTGCGGGCCTAGCGGTGATAGCTTATTCCCGAGGATATCCGAATGATGGCATCAGCATGCTTCAACCAAGACCGTTTTCATGATGATTTGTGATTTGCTTGCTCATCTCCTGCCTCTCGCGGGGGTTTAGTTGGCTCGAGACGTCTAATAGAGTTGGAAAGAAGGGGGGTAGTTGGAAGGGTTATCTAGTTTTGTGATGGACTATTGATATTGGTTGATATAGTAAATTCAATGCGACCCTGTGATGTGAGCTTGGATATCTGCTTTATCATTGGTGAACCGCGATTCACGTAATTCGAATCGAGTAAAAAGGGGAAAAGTTGTAATAGTAGTACATAGTAAACCCATACTTACATCGGAGAGCCTAATACTGACAATATAGCAACTACTATGGTATTTATATAATTAGACTATACTATACTCCTATTTTAAAAGACATTGATTATCCTGAGTTGTGGGATCAAGACAAAGTCGCCCACCGTGTATTAGAATATTGCTCGATCCCTTTCTCAACAACAGTTCCTCCTGATGCGTTTCGTCCTTTCCGCTGTAAGACTGCTCTCTAGGGGATCGGCCCAAGGCTTGACGAGCTTGACCTGTTTCTTATGATAGGTGTTTCGTCTATCTATTTGGCTAGTATGCTGTCTTATATGATATGTCTCCTTGGTTTACTCTCCTGTCTATAGAGTTAGACTCAAAGCATGATCGTGTATCTTGTTTTAGCTAGTCCCCCGAGTATATCATATCGAGTCGATATTTTCAGAAGTCTCGTTGGAAGTAAGCCATTGTGGTGGTACTGTGTGAGTAGTTAATAATGCTGGGTCAACGCAACCGGACAATTGAAGCCCTGTCTGGTGCTGTATCGATTCGATGTTAGACGCTAAATATCCAACGTCTTCAAGGTCGATATTCCAATTGAACTCGAGGGTTTTATTATCATCGATTACTAGCATATCTTGCTCCTCACAAGGCTCTGCTAATTTGTAGAAGTTTGAGATGAATACATCCAAGCCTGGACTGGTGATGGATCTTCTGAATAGCGAGCTATCATAGACTTCGTTCGTAATAAGAGTGGCATCAGCGTTGCGACCACCAGTATCATCAACCAACTGAATTTCTTCGCTCGCTATTGCAGGCAATGTCTGCTTAACAACCCTCCCCCGTCTTATACCAGCTGCATATACGCCGGGAGTTACCCCTACAATTTGCTTGAAAAGCCCGTGGAAGTACCGCGGCGATAAGCCGACATGGCCCGCGAGGTCCACGAGCTGTAAGTTGCCCGCGCGCTCGTGCATATACGCGCACGCGGCCTCGACCGTCTGCTTCTGCGCAACACTGGAAGTGGTAGGAGAAGCTTGTTGGGTAGCGGCCACCGAGTCCGGCTTGCAGCGCCGACAGGGGCGGAACCCAGCCGCGCTGGCCTCGAAGGCAGTGGTGAAGTAGCGCACGTTGGCGCGGCGCGGACGGCGCGAGGGACAGCTCGGCAGGCAGAAGATGCGCGTCGAGAGGACGGCGTAGAAGAAACTCGCCACTGTGGCGCGAGTAAGGACGAGGCGCCACCGCTTGTTGTCGTCGTTGGTATCGTCGTCTAAAGTTGCGCTTGAGAGCACGCCGCGACGCGGTCTGGTTTCGCGGGGGATAGCGACGACGCCGTTGGTCATTGGCTTTCTATATATATTTTAGGCCAACGAGAAAGACACTACAGAATATATGACTGCTATAAGAGGAAATAGTAGAAGAAAAAGAAGTGTGCAGCAGGTGAAGCCGACAATAATGGCGATGGAGAGGAAGAAAAGAGGAGAGAGTTATTAGTTCGCTCGATCTCCCACATATGCTTCAAGTCCAAAAGAAGATGCTTACCAGAGTTATCCTGGTGCTAGCCTGTGATTGGTCACTTTGAAAAGCAACAGCATCGCCCGTGGTGTAAGAAACTTAGCTTACCAAGGTAGACTGTGGCCATCTAAGCTATGCGGGTAGTGTACTCCAGAGAGAGATTGGAGTTATGAACATGGACAAGTCTAAGTCTGGACTTCGAAGACACAGGGAGGGGATTATATATATTAAGCTCAAGCTCTAACCATCGGCTCTTTGCGGACGAGCATAATACCAAAAGGGGAGGGATGAATGAATTTTATGACTGACACAGCTTTCTAAGCGTCGTGAAATAGAGGTATATACCGTAATACAGAAAGAATTGCGACACATCCGTATTGTTGTCAAAATTCTCTTGTACACATGGTGGGCGCTCAAATAGCTATCCTGACCAGGGCTGCGCTTCCACACCGCAACTACAGGTGTGTCATCATCGCTTCGGTTGACTCGTACATTGGTGTGCTGTGTTGTTTAGACTACACGACGAGAAAGGGCGCTGTCGTTGCCGTCCCTCATACTCTGTGCAACGAGTCGACCAAGAAGGGTATCCACGTCAACGCCGGAGCTGCTGTTGGCAACGAGCGCAAGCAGGGCTAGTAGGGTCATGGCCTGGGTAACTGGACCCCCGTGGACCGCTGCGACTAGATGAGTGAGTTTACACCTGCATGTCTTCCTGTCCTCCAGGGACAGCATTTTCATGAGTAGATAGATCTTGCACCCCAATGGCGGCGTTGTGGTGAGCGGTTAGGTTTCATGTTCTGGAACTCGGAAGGGGAGGGGGCGATGGTTTGATAACAAGCAAGTAAGTCAATTAGTAGAGAGTTGGTACGGTTAACTAGAATATTAAGTATAGTGATATTATAATTACAAAACACAGTACGGCAGTGATATAAATATATACAAGTATAAAAAAGGTATAATAATAATAAAGAGCTTAATTAAAGCTCCTTTTTATAAATTTAATTATATATAATTAATATTATACCTTTTATTATTTTATATTAAATAATAATAATTATTATAAGTTAATATTATTATATAAAACTTTTATTTATATTTATATTTATTAATATTTTTTATAAATAAATTGTTATAATAATGCCTTATAACCGTTATGTTAATAACTTTAAAAGGTTAGTAATTTCACTTATAAAAATGAAATTTAAGGCTTTAATCCTATTATATAAGTTAACCACCTCGTAATTAACTCTTTATAATATAAATAAATAAAATTTAATTTTTTAAAGTTATAAAATATATATATATAAAAGGTAATTATAATTATAATTATAATTATATATAATAATAATAATAATAATAATAAATATATTAATATAAATTATAAGTTAAGTAACTAAATATTTAATATAAAAAAGGTATTTAGTTTTTAAAATATAAATGTTATAACGTGGCTTATTATATATTTATATAGTTATGTTTTACATGTTTATTATCACGGTAATGCAGGGAGGTTTAAAGTAAATACTCGATTTCCTGGTTTATTAACGAAAATATTAAAGGTGAAGAAAAAGGAAAATCTAAAATGGTTATTAAGGCCATTTTAATAGCTAAATACATTTCAAGCTTTATATAAGCTTTATTATTTAGTAATGAATATAATAACGAGGTAATTACTTATTATTTTATTATCAAGTCAAATTAAGCCGTGATATTTATTAATAAGGTTATAATTTTTAAATACTTTATAACTTATATATAAATTACAAATAATTTATTTTTTTAAGTTATTAATTTATCTTATAAATTATAA
Organism: Biscogniauxia marginata; assembly: GCA_022695795.1. NCBI lineage: Eukaryota > Fungi > Ascomycota > Sordariomycetes > Xylariales > Xylariaceae > Biscogniauxia > Biscogniauxia marginata. The sequence continues at coordinate 160,325 of MU404096.1, read as the reverse complement.
TTATATTTTAATAATAAAATTAAATAATTAACGTTATTTATATTGTTATTTTATAAAACGTTTTTATAAATTAATAAATATTATAAATTATAATAAAACTTAAAACGTAAAGGTTTAAAAATCTTTATATTATAATAAAAAAGAATTATATAAAAAAGGTTTTTTATATTATTAATAAGTTATATACGTTTTTTAAATATTAATCTTATATTATAATAACGCATTTAAATAACTTTATTATAATAATAAATATAAAATTCATAAGATTTTTTATAAATTAAATATATAATAAATATATTATATTTTCATGAAAATTAAAATATAATGTTTAATATTAATAATAATGTGACGGTTAAAAACCGTTATATGGTATGTAGTTTAACTTAAGGTATTAAGTCGACGGACTTGATATTTTGTTACCTTTTTAAGAGCGGGGTGGCGTAATAGGGTTGGGTTGGCTGGTCACTGCCGTGACAAACCTTAATCATCGTGGTAAGCATAGGTTGAAAAATAGGTAACCATTGCTAGACAGAAGCCGATTCTATATTGTGTTTATCTCAAAAGCCCTTTACTACAATGCGGCTTGTTGATATTGCCCGTTTGAATCTTACTCTGAGACATAAGTTAAGAGGTGTACTTAGGAGACTTGTGCGGTGCAATATAGCAATAAGTACAAGTGGACTTTTATCATCATGCTTTGATAGGTCACTGGCAAAAGAACCGTTAATAGGTCCGTGAATAAGAAAGTTTCTTTAGGGACCGGTATAACCCGGTCACCGACAAAGCTTAGTATAGCTTAATATTAAGAGCCGCATGTCTCGGCGATTGGCGAGACTGGAAAGTAGTATGTTGAATGATTGTATGCCTCCAATTGTGAGTCCTCGCATGTATTATACGCAACGTGATTACGAGACAGGCACAGTGAATTAGAGTAAGAGTATATACCATAGTAGACAGCAAGAACTAATCATCTAACAGCTTGCTAACGAATGTATTGGATCTAGTCAACTTGTCTCATCTAGCAGCTACAGACTCACGGGGATGCATGAGAATAGATGTAGTTAGAGAAATTGTGTTATTCTGTAAGAAAGAATATGTCGATTTCAACACCAAGGTAGATTGTATGCAAGGGAAAGACGACTATCTGAAAAAGGGGATACCGGGATCTCCTAAATAGAGCTGGTATGGGTTCTGTTGCCGATTCTCGCCGCTCACTCATCGCAAATCATACGACCACGATATTTGAATCAGTTATTGACGTATATGTGATGGCCGCAAAGTCTTGGGCCATGTATCGTATGCAACCACGTACTTAGAGTTGGGGACATCCGGGGGATCGTCCTCCGGCCGAGTCCGAAGCCCGATAGGGTACGGTGGACAACCTAACAAAGATAATTAAATACGCCTCTATTACTGTTTGGGTGGATAAATGGCTAACGAAGACACGGGGTTTGCCTGATATATGAACTAGATCCCCGGAAAGGAAGGCACGCTCGAAATAAAAAAGCCCCGAGCCAAGGATTGTGTACCAAAACTCTGCGGCATCATACCAAGCCAATGGACTGACTGTGTTACTCAAAAGCCCCGACGCCCGGTAGAATCAAGCTGCTCCAGAATTTATCACATACTCGCATGAACTTCTTCTCTTCGAGATCCCTCTACCACACCACATGCCTGCCGACAAAGGAAGTGTTCCGTCAGCCCTATCGGCATGACCGTTTTAGTTCACCAAGGTGCAACATTGTGTGCTTCACATTCATCTCGAGGGTTACCAATATAGAACCACAGCCCAAATCTGTCGTACGGGCCTAGGACAATGTGCCGAAGGATGCAGGCAAGTACTAGGAGTATTGCTGCCTGAGATGATGACATACTGTGGATGAAGAGAATGAACCACTGACTGAGACTTTCTAGACTATTATCATGGGTCTATAACATATGAGAAATAATGCGGCCTCGGAAGTGAGCACCCATAACTTGGAGGACGGGAAAGAGGGAAAATTCCATCGTGTACTTTGGCTACATCCACTACCCGATGAGAAGGCTTCGTATATCTCAGGGTCGAATGGATCGAGAATGCTCGACGTCATCATATCAACAGCTCTTCACCCCTCACGGGTCGGCTGAGTGGAAGATTAGGAAGGAAACATAAGAAATGCCTCCCCAAAACGACGCTGATACTCAGATTGGTGATCTGGAGGATGGCTACCAGCCTGTGGCGATCGATGAACCAGGCCGTATTGTCATATTGGTACAACAGTCAAACACGTATCAATTGATACCCGAAAGACAACACATGATACGTTATAGTGGTAGGAGGAGGAAATAGGTTGCGCATGTTACGAATGCTATGCTGTGCAGTTTCGGGACCGAGCAAGCGGGCATAGCTTTTGGGAGATGTGGGAAAGGGGAATAAACGAGATTATCGGTGCAGGTCGTACTGCATATGTACGGATTTGCAACCCCCCCCCGGCTTAGTTCCAATTCCATGGAAGCTGTCTTTTCTCTGCATGGAAGAGCTTGCCAAGGTGAGAGAGCTCGTGGAAATTGGAAGGCTGGTAGCAATTCCCAATATCTGGATTCAGGCATCCCTACCACGAGCCAGCGGAACGTGAATAGAAGCTGGTTTTCAAGTCCTGTAGTACATCCCATGATAGACTTTGTCGTGCAGTTGGTTCTCGGCCAATGCCGCAAACCGTATAAGCCCCTGGTGCCTATACGCCTGTGCGCCGGAGACACAATACTCTTGTCTGCCGTGATCATCTCGGAAGCATCTAGAAATGGCATCGAACAATAACGCACGACTTTCTGGCCACCATATACCAGGCATTGATGATCAAGGGGGCGATCATAACACATGTGGCATGAATGTAGGTAATAGTGCGGATGTCTAACACCAGCTTAGCAAAACTGCTGATCATTTCCCTTCAAAGAGTGACTGCGTGAATAAATGATAGCTATAATGACAACCTTCAGAATCTAGTCATAGCTGGATTCAACTGGAGAGGTAGAAGATGATTCAAAGTCTAGACGGCGCCGTTGGATCTTGTCTTACCGTAAGAAGAAATCGAATGCTCAGACCGTGTGGCGTACGCCTCCATTTTCCTTCCGAAAATCTGGGGGGCTAATTGTGCTGGCTCCATACATGTACCACACCAAATCAATGACGGAGCGGCTTCGATGGTAAGGCTTATTCCCCATAGTTTTAGACTACCTTGACTAGGAGTTGGAAGCTTGGGGACTAGACCAGACATGCGTAACATTAATTAATAGTCCAAAGCCAAGGAGAAACACGTTGGTCAGTCAAGTCATCGCGATGAGCTTCACCGCCTCATAAGTAGGCCATGACTAGCGAGGTCGTCGTTAGGTGTAAGTTGGAAATGTACATATTGGAGTAACAATAACGAGGAGGAACCCAGGCTATACGATGGAAGGGGCCCTGTAGCAACACGACATGGGGGAAACAGTCACACGATGAAACACCACATCGCGAATACGTTACCGTCTCCTGCTGGGTATACGTTAGTAAGTTGTTGATCAGATACGGTATGCTCAGCTTACCCGTTTATTACAAGCAGTTAAGGGGCTTCCGGGCCGTTACTCGAGTCTAGGTCACTCGGCAGCTCGGGTAGGAAATCAACCAGACCCTTGTCATCTCTATTCCATTAGGATCATACATGCTGGTAATAATGAGGATTAGATCGGTTGGGTAACCGAGAATGACAGCAAACGCTTGAGCCAAGAAATAGAGCTCGGCTGAGACACATTGAACAGGATTCAAAGTCTAAATCCAATTTTCACTGTATGTACCAGTCTCCTGTTTTCTGATAGGTGAGTTGATTAATGGAGCATGCTATAGGGGAGTAGGAAGCCGACTGGGTAGCGGCAGCTAACAGCACACGGGCGGCCTAGCGCTCGGGCAAAATTTCTTTTTTGTTGCCCACCTGTACCTTATTACTGCAGCCAAAGTACAATACAGGCCTTGTGATCTTCATTTCTGGTTTGGTTTTTTTTCTTCGAATTATGTCCACCTGTCTGATCCAAATTCGATCAACTGCAAGACCTCTCGCAGTAATCCGTAGTTAGTTTTTACCGCCAGTACGGGACTCTATATCATTCGTTTCACAATTCGTTGCGCGTGAGAGTGTTGCATCTGGCTTATCATAAAAACATATTCTCTCCATGTGGATATCCCTGTCACTGGAACGTGTAGGTTTTGTTTGGGTGTCTAGTCTGTTGTTGGTTATTAACATACTTATAGTCACCCCCGAATCTGACACCGAACCCTGCTTTATGATAGACCCCTGTCATCTGTTGGATCTGCATTGCTTCTGCGAATGATACCGGCCATTCCCTCCTAATCCGGTAATTCTATTACTAGCAGGTTGGGATATTTATCTCCTTTTTAATGGTGTCGGGGAGAGACCAAAGAGCCTAGAGGATGGATAAAACCTATATAGATCGGTGGCAAGGTATGGGCCTTTATAACGAATCTCCATATAAGATGGAGGCCTAGACCACGTAAATGCTAATGGCAATAATAATAAACTTGGATGCCACAAGTAACACATATGCGTGTGGTCGATCATGATGAAGGCTTGCATAAAAACTCTTTAGTATACATCCACGAGGCGATCACCGCATTCAAGTGCACGTGAAATCGGCGAGGCCACGAGCAGTTCAATTATTTGTGTATTTATTTCTTGTCTCCAGTAGGTATATATACCTGTGTATGTTAGCTAACACACATATTAGTCATATCCTAACTTGTGTATGATTAATCCATACGCTGACAGATAGCGTATAAGCTGGCGGACGCATCTCGGTATTTACTAGCTGCACAGGCACTTAAATGCTGATTGATGTGTACGAGGTTGTGACTTAACAAAGACTTAGCTAAACGAGGCGAGAAGCACCAAATTGACCAGTTAGACTGTGATATATCTTAGACAAGAAGCTAGAAATTCGTTGTCGGTGAAGACATAGGAAGATTAATAATATATGTATCAATTGCGTATATGGTTTGGTTTTGTGTCACACTTCCTGCTGTCTTGGCCTGTTACTGCGTACTCAGACCTACGATGTTGAAGATATAATGACTTTGAGTGTTGTCGGAAGCATAGGCCCAATGAACTACTTCTATATTAAGAAATTATGCCACTCGCGAAGACTCAAGGTTGAAAGCATCAAGTAACCTTAGGGCTAACTGTATCAACCAGCGAGAAACTCAAAGTAAAGCTATGCCGACGAGCTGGCTTCCTGCTTATATCACCACCCTCGGGGTATTTTAAGTCTCGGCACTCAACCTGCAGATGCAAGTCTCGGTACAAAGAAAAAACCCCGTGCAGCTGAAGTACCATTTACACCTCTAGCGACCGAGCCTAATATCAGCCATTCTTCCCCGAGTAGTCAAGCCTCTTCCTGCGTATCTCGCTTACATCACTTTCCGCTGAAAAAAAAAATTTCAATGATAGCGATAGAATATGTACCTATCGTGATATCTTTCGTCTTCATTGTTACATCCCCGAATTCTCGCAGTTATGTGAAAGATCTATGCTTGATCCTCAAGCGAGAGCACCTGGTATGATGATGCCTCACCCAACCTTTCCGACTGGGCGTATAATCACTAGGTATATTACGCATCCAAGTTCAAATTTATTTATCTGCGACTCTCCGCAATACCATGCTGTCGGGACCGCTATGCTTAATCTCGTCGGGAGACTTTGGCCAGTGTCACAGATCCTCGACTAATTCCGTTAAACCGTTGTTCCCGCCGCCTTGGAAAGGACTGGGTTACTCTTAATAACTCTATGCGAACTCAGAGACCCGCACAGACCTAACCAAGTTGCTATCTCCTCGTCCAACGCCGTTAGTCAACGCTTCAAGGTTCTCGCTGTTGCTCCTGAAGGAGTAGTCCGTGTTCTATTCTTGCCCACTCAATATTCTTCTTGTTATATCGTCCCCGCCGTATGATGTGCAGGGGCCCCGGTCGACGGGGTCTGAGCAGTATTAGCCATGTATCCATTAGCGTCTACGCTGTCTAGACTAGACCGAACAGTGCGTCGTCGCGCATGTCTTCTGTGTCTGAGATACATCCCTGGGTACACAACCCTTCTCCCGAGTCCCAAGCCTTGGCGTAACTTGCTGATATAGAGCTGCACCGCCTTGTCCACATGGGTGAGCTCACCTACATTTGTCTCGCTAAAGATCCCGATATGAACAACCTTCTTGTTCTTATAGAAAACCATATTCCGGCCTACATCCGTCTACTTGATCTCACTAGTATTCTCAACTGTTGCCCTTTAGCACACACTCGCTCGACCTGGCTTGAAGATATTCCTCGTCCTTATCTCCTAACCAGGTGCTATCAGATTTCCCTCTTCGTGGTCCAGCCTCTTCAATTAAGAGCTCAATATCTCTCTCAATATCTGGCTCTAGTTTGATCAGTGTCTTCTCTGATAAGAGAGATCCTCTCCCAAGATAGTACACCAACTATCTACAGACGGCGCTTAATGATGATGGTGTTTTGCACATACTGCGGAAGGAGTTTTACACGAAAGGAGCATCTTGAAAGACACATACCTAGCCGTTCGTTACTTTCACAACCCAGTGTTGAATCAGACTGATGTTTATAACATTAGACACCAATGTCAAGCCACACCGCTGCAGCGCTTGTCAGCTTTCCTTTGCGCGAAGGTAGTCCTTCTTCCGTATGGTACTCGGTGGTCGCTATTGCTGATATAGGTTATACAGGGATCTGCTCCAGAGACATTACTCGACATATCACGAAGCACGGGATCCCACGGAGCCTCTTCCCGGGGGAGTTCCCACAGTTGCCGGACGGACCCCAATCGCTTGCCTCAACTGTGCTCAAGCAAAGACAGGTTGCGACAAGCAAGTTCCGTGTGCACGATGCAGGGACAAGAATCTGAAATGCGAGGCCCGCTTTGCACGGCGTTCCTCGAAGGCCGCCCTACGAGCTGCACAAGCAAGCGCTGCGATGAATAACCAAGTGTCTTTATCATCCCAAACATCACCAGTGCCCACGGTAAATCCTGCTTTGATGGATATAGACCAAGGAGCGGGCAAGAAAGATCCTTCAGTTAAAGCATCCTTATCTCCTGAGGCTAGCATGACGCTTGATCCGATATTGCAGCCACATGAGAGCCCGAATAAGAAGAGTTCTCCATCCAACTCTCACATGAGCTCCGAAGACTATCCATCACCACATACACGTGTAGACAGTATCGATGAGTTCATGCCTTTAAACACCGACTTTATACCGCAGGAACCGAGCTATCAGGACATGTTATCCTGGTCAGATTATCCCTTGGATCTCGACATGTACTCCAATCATCTACCTTTGGCTCAGACGGACGTACCAATGCCGACATTCACAGAACTCAGCGACATCTCGTCATCAAACTCTGAACATATCATTTCATCAAGAGGATCCATTCACACAAGAAGTACAAGTATAATGTCCACTGCGGACTTCGAGTCAGCTGTAAAACCTGTTGATATGACCTTAAATACGCCAACAGATGCCATGCTCCCCGAGTTTGAGGTCGTTATTGCTGCCGAAGCTGCCTGGCCTCTCGCGCGATGCAACCCCCCCGTATATTCAGCGACGTGCCCACGGACAGCTATCGTGCACCTTGAGTGCTTAGAACAAAAATCAAAGCACGCGGGAACCTGGAGTGCTTTGGAGCAATATCTGGAACAAGTTGACTGGGATGCTTCAGATCTAGCATCAGTGGTGCCGATTACGCCGCAAACGCGCGATAAAATGCTTGCAATCACTCAAACATTCTTGCACAAGGCGCTTGAAATCCATCGCGGCGGTGTCCATAGTCACAACAAACGATATGCTAGCCCTGGTTTACTTACCTTCCTAGTCCTCCCCCCTTCCAAGATACTGGAGTACTTTTTACGAAGTTATGTCCGTAACCTCTCGTTCTTCTATTCGCTCGTATCGACCGGATGCGTTGACCCCAACGAAATGCTCCAGCATAATCAAGCTGCAACACTTCTAGTGCTACTCATGATTGCACAGGGTGCTTCCGCTGTCCCGACAGCAGAAGCGAGAGCTCTATCAGCAGGCCTGATTGAGACCTGTCGCATTTCACTCTTCGATATTATCGAAAAGGACATTGAGATGTGCGCAGACCCGACGGCGCTGAGATGTGCCTTGCTCTTCACCTTATTGGGTGCTTGGAGTGGTGATAAGTGGCTAATGGACATCGCGATGGGCCAACGTGGCATGTACTTGTCGGTGAGAACCCATTTCACCTCCTATCCCGTCAAGGAATTAAGAGACGTATATCCTAATTCGAATGACGCTAGATGTTGAAACACGCGGGGATGTTTGAGTCGCAGCCGTCTATGATCCCTTCATTCAATAGTGCTACCAATGCCGAGCTGCAATGGCGTTCATGGCTGCATCGCGAAACGCAGAATAGGTATGGCTTACCAGCACCAAGTCACACGGCGCCACGGCTAATTTTCGCGCAACATTGCTGATCTTTCAATAGGCTGTTGTACAACTGGGTCATGGTTGATCAGGAACTCAGCCTATTCCACGATACACCCCCCATGCTGTCTGTCAGCGATCTCTGTGCTCCCTTGCCCGGACCTGAGTTATTGTGGTCGGCAGCAAACGCGGACCAGTGGATAGCTGCCATGCAATCTATCTACGGCTGCACCGCCAACGTTAACCCACAACTACTCACGACACCTTCACTTACACCTTCTCTCTACGATTTGTTCCAAGATTTTCTTCACGATAATTTGTCACGGAGACAAAGCAGCCTGACCCCTCACCAGCTTAGACTATTGCTCCATCCCTTACAGTCCCTTTTATGCCACTTACGTCAGATGCTCTCATGCTTCTCCGATGTCTTGAGCACACGGCGTACAACGTCGAGGACAGTCACTAAAGCCTCTACGATGCTGCGCCTAGAGGAGGTGCAAGCGCTCCTACAGAAGTGGTACGAGCTTAGCGTTACCTACCTCAAGGGGAATCACGATTGTCCTATCAGCAAGACAAATATGGTCCTGTACCACCTAATTTCGCTCAATGCCGTCACCAACTTCCCCGAGATCGAGCGGCTAGCCCGACGGGAGGGCTTTGATGGGTCCTATTGGGAGCTGTCACTCCGCCACAAGCGGTGTATCTATCAACGCGAAGAAGCCATCTTCCATTGTGGCCAGGTATGCCGCTTGCTACGCACAATGGCGGTCGACCGGCGGCCTAGTTGGTGGAGCGCAGCGCTGTATCGCGCAACTCTCATCCTGTGGACGGACAGTATCTCGCGCCTGGATCCCAACTTCCAGAAGCGTGAAGATGCGGGCAGTCCCGTTGCTGTGGACCAAGTGACTCCAGAAGATCCCGCCGTCATCGCTTATTTATGGGGCAGTGACGGGGTTCCCGTCCTAACCCAGCAAGGCGGAATTGCAGCTAGTCTAGAGAAACCACACGAAGTGCTTGGATATGCTACCAAGATGCTCGAGGATGGCGTCAGCTCCCGCCTGTGTGACGGCATCAGGCGGAAGCTTATTGCTCTGGGCAACAATTGGAACGTCGACGGGCTCAACGCTGCCAGTGTCTAGACTGGAAATACCATTGTTGGCTTGTTGGTCAAACAGTTTACTCGTACGTGGAGTTATCGGAGAGTTTCATCCAACAAGGGTTATGCTGTCCTGGGATGTTACCATAACACCTCCGAGCAGACAAAATCTTTGAGTCTGCGCAAATCGCAAGAGCACCCACGATAATATTTTACAGGTACTGGAAGACCTAAATTTAATTGGCGATGAAGCATATTTTGTCTTTTTCATGTACAAAGCCTATGATATAATGGCGGCCTGGAAATAGGGGCTTGGGGGTGAAAGATATTACGAGTCTACGGCACTTTGGCAATCCAAGGGATACAGGATAGGTAGGAATATTGGGGTTTTTGAGCCCTTCGCTCCCGGTAAATTAGATCATTACCTTTCTCTGTCTTAATGGTTTAGACTTACGCAGCATGTATATTGGAGCGAGTAGATACTTTGAGATGCGTTGAACGAAAGGAATGGTGGTTTTCTAGCCCGCTTCTTGTTACGCTTTGGTAATCCTGCTGCTAAATTCCTATCACATGCAAAATAGTTTATGACCGCGTTCTAGGCTTGTCTTATGTTTTCTGTCTGCGTCACTGATACCTACCTAATAATGTGTTATCATCTACATAGATAACTATGTTCCCAGACGGCTTTGCTGAATGGGTGTCGAGGGGGTAGCTGTCAAGTACAGGTACAAGGTATCCCATAGGCGTCGTGTATATAATGGACAGGTCCTCCCACACCATTCAGATAGCTCTTCACCTAATTAAGCAACCTCATAACCCTGTATTTCAACAGGCTTTGGGTGGTGGACACCAGGTATTAGTATTTCGGGTTTACGAACATCTATATGCTTAAGTCAGTGAGTTGTGTGCTTGCCTACCTACTGGTTGTGTTAAACCTTGAGGAAGACTGAGTTGAAAATTTAATTCATGTTCATTAGACTTTGTAGCTTTATTGACTCGAGCTTTCGACATACGATAGCACCAATTCCCATGTAGATTACCATAGCGATATGCTCCATACCGCAAGTTTCTTACTATCTTGCTATTAAGGCAGGCAGAAGTCGTATTCTACGTAGGCAATGATCAATACCACCGTTCACTCGCACCTAATTACGCATAGTGGTGATCTTATTACAAATGATTCCATAGACATGGATCTTCTAAATGTATTAGGGATGATTCCTAAGCATAGCCAAATACTTCGTGAAGGATTGATGTTTCGTTGGTATTATTAAGTACAGCTTAGGGAAGACGAGCCGGCACGGTAAATTCATAATCGCCGATGGACAAATCCTCGTAGGTAAGCTGACGGGAAGACCGAGATAGGGGCTAGACTATTAGGAGATGGAACTTGAGGAGAATTAATCATCTCTCACCCGCATACGAATATACGTTGCACTGGTCTCGCCAGCATTGGTGGTGCTGACCTCAGCCTTATAGAGACAAACTTCCGTGCGGCCAGGACTTACGTGGGGGAATCATGTCACCCTCCCCCTCGCGACTATGTGCATACCTCATCACCACTACTTTAAGCGATGTCACGATACTGTCAATTGTGATACATGCTTGCTTACAGGGAATGCAGAGCCGGATGCTGTCAGATCCTTCGATAAAAGCTTGGCATCGCACAATAAACCACCCCCTCGATTATGTTTAGGCCTGCTTACTGAGCACTGCCTAACTTCTGCAACCTTGGGCGCGAACAGCACCATATGTATGACCGTTATTGTCACATCGGATATCCAGATCCCGATTGGCCCTACTCCAACACTACACACCGTCTTAATGGATATAGGTATCATTGTTGAATAATATTAAGCCTCGATAAGCTGTGGTGACTAATCGCCATTTTGCAAACTTCAATGATAGGGAATAAGGGCTGAGGTGTAACACCATCTTAGGCCGGATAAATTCCATGGTGTACTCTATGTTCATGTACATCAATCGGCACTGAACCTCCTCTAGGTACGGATGGGTCTGGTGACATTCTCACCGCTCAGCTAATGCTCGCAAAGAACTGAAAATTTCGATTTGGGCCGAGAAATCAATGATATATCATAACGTGTTTTCCACCAGGCTAGCTTTATACTCTTATAAATCGCAGCTAGGTTAAACCAAACCGTTTTACGCAGTATTTCACCTCGCCATCGTCTGCCGCATTGATATAGGCGTATTTAGATTCAAGTAACACTACTATCACTGCCTTATCTTTATAAGACTGTCGCTCATAGTTTTTGAAAGTCTCAGCATAGGATGGACAGAAGAAAGGCGAGGGCCCGGCACAAAGGATCCGCAGCATCAAGTTCACTGCTAGGTACGGCGACTAAAAACCTGCGGCGACGGTTCAGCGAACGACTTCGACGCTTAGTGAACTATAAATTCTAGGATGGAAAAAATTAGCTTAATTAAATTTGAGTCGCAATTCCTATCCCAAATATTTTCAGTTGTGTGGGTATTTAATACTTTGATGTATTCTCAAGTCCAAATTTGGAAGAGGAACATTGATGCCTTCTTCTAGGCACGATAACTACCGGCAACTTCGTGAGACTATCCATAACCTTTACCGAAAAGAACGCCTCATACGTTTCTGTACTACATAGATATCTAGCTACATAATCGGGTCTGCGTGTGAAATAGCCTGCACCCTGGACTAGGGGCTCTGGTTGGTCTAGCCTGAGAGTACTTACCTACTAACGAAGGCATGATTGGTGACAGAGCCTCTGAATACGGATTGTTTTCTTTCGAGTTCTCTTGTACACCTTCTTAAGAGTATTCACAGCTTATAAGAGTTCTTTATTCAGCCAAGAGGTTTGGGGGTTGCAAGCCGCAATGCAACTCAAGTCTTTTCGGAATCCACACCCCCCTCTAACCCCCACCCCTTTTCTGTTGGTTGTTACCCACCTACTAGCTATATTCACGTGGCAGGTAGGATTAATAACCGGTTATACATAATAATTACCAAAACTTAGAAGAGAAGTATCTAATTGGATATCATATGCTGTCAATTAAGAGAAGGAACGAACTTAGATTATACAATGTCATCTTATAGTATAACAAATAATTCAGTTCTAAGTTTGAAAGGGACTTAATGAAGTGAAGGTGTATATACATAATGTCCTTTCAACCTCTATATCAATTATCATATTTGTGTGATTAAACTGACACTAATGTCTTGCTTTCATGCATTTCAAAGGATTGCGGCTCATTTATTCGCGTGACCAGCAAGGATGTGTATAGCAACTCGAAGAGATACCACTAGATGTCCTGATATATTATCTTAAAGTACCTAAGCTTCTGACGTTCATAAGCCTTATGAACAAAGGGATGAGCCAAACCAATAGTAGACATGTCTACTACTGTGTGTTTTTATTTTCAACATCGACATGTCATCTAGAAAACTCTGTCTGGCATCCTTAGACGCGGCAAATATAGCAAGAGAAATCGATTATGTATCAGAACGCCTGGAAATATTGAATATTTGAAAGAAGAAGAGGGTATGAACGCCTCGCCATTGTCATCCAGATGACTTCTAACTTCGGACTGCACTGCCTCAGTGTCTTAGCGTTGAAATACAAGACATTACTATACGACTACGTGTTATAAAGATCTGATACCCGGACGTTAGCCCCTATTTTATGTTGAAGGCTGAGAATTCGGAGATACCCCACATGGGATTAGGTGCGCCTGGTCATTCCTTTATAATAGCATCGTCTCGGTTCCGAGTTACCGGGGAATAGGGCTGTTCTGATATTGCTGACCATGGCCTTAGCACATGTAGGACTCAAGCCACAGTGTTACACGGATATTTATCATGTACATGAAATATTCACTTGCACATAGGCATGCGATAGGTATGCTAATAGATGATGAAGATATCGATTTTACTCTGATAGTCAAACATCCCTGTTCAGTACTTACGTTTAATACGTTATTCAGTCGGAGATATTTGTTCTTTAATATGTACTTTATTCTCATCACAATAGAATAGGTTCGATCATTATCATATCTGGACCCTGCCACTAGTGATTAATTAGGTCCATAGACATTGATATATAATATTGCAAATACATAATGTGCTGTCGGTATAGAGACTATGAGACTGAATGCTTCACGATCTGGGGCATCCCACCCTCAAACACTCCGTATGTTACTCTCAGCTACGTGTGGGGCAAGGATTTACGCTTAAAAATAGAAAAGACAATGTAATGTTATCATCTTCCCCGAGTTATCCCAACAGTGATTAATGGCGACGGAACATCCATAATTATCATGGATGCTGTGCGTGTATATTAATCTCTGGGATATCATGACCTACGGGTAGACGCCTTATACATGGTTCTGGATGACTTGGCTAACATCAGAAATAGCGTGGTAATCGTGCCGACTATGGTCTACCTATAATTTCTGCCGACGTGCCTCGAGACAAGATGTCACCCCAAATCATTATCTGTGGTCTTACCTTAGCTAACAGACGGGATGGGACTATTAGTATACGTTTGGCCCCTCATCACTCCGTCTGTCTCGGACTTCTCTCACCAACAGAATATCGGACTTGAAAATTGACTTGGAATCATTTCAATATTAAGTATTCAAGTCCCAGGTACATACTGAAATCCATCAGGTATGACTACAGAGTATTCGTCGTTATGGAGTACATCCCGGGAAACACTGCCAGGAGATATTTAGAGGAAACCAAAAGTCAGGCAGAAAAGGAATACATCATTAGTCAAGTCGCCTTGAGTCTCAGCGGACTTCGCCACATCCTTATTGCATTGAGGTCTCGCCCAGCCGCTGTTGACGGAGGCCATATTTAGCATGCGCTTTTTGATGAACAAGAAGCATCAAGGCATTATGAGAATGCCGATCAACTAGAGAACCATCTTCATGGAGTAAGTTTTACTCCTATTAACTCTTTTATCCCAGTTGACCTTTTAATACTATATATACCTAGGTAGATATACCAATAGTAAGCTAATCACAACATCACTAGTTTTTAAAAGGAATAAAAAAGAAGCATAGAATTACGAACTTTTCACTTGAGCCTATGGCTTTCTGCCAGTCAGACTTGTATCTCGACAATTTCATGATCGATGATTGCTGAGATGAGACGAAGATGTGAGGATAGGATCAATATCTGTGAGCAAGTATAGATCCCAACTACGGACGGTGTCGATAATACTCAAGCACTACTCGCTGTCTCCATCTGGATGGCGATAGGGTCGGTTTTTCTTGCTCGCCTAGGTCGGAGATTGACAGGACGAGACAAAGAGACTCAGGATATGATCGTGAATTAGATCAAGGGTCCTAGTTAATATTTGTAGCCGAGTATGGGATGGATAAGGTAATCACGCGTGGAGGTATTTGATAAACTGTACTACTAGACTACAAGTCACATCGATGGTACTAGCAATTGTGAAGAAAGGCGTCAACGGACACGACAGGCAAGTTGGGTGTGATGGAAGGAGATGACTTCTCGACTAACTAAGACCTTCAATCGTAGTGAGGCCGAATTCTGCTTTATACAACCTTGCTCCTTTCCATCATAATCCATTATCTGCGGACATTAGTACTCACGACTTATCTTCCGACCCTCAAGTAACACCCAACGTTCACATACCGTCCGCGGCGCTGGGTGAAGTTTTGAACAAGTTAGACCCATTAGCGGTAATGCCTAAGTGGAAAAAATAGGGCTGGTGCTTGCTTTCTGGGTGACCAAAAATGAGGCTCCCTGGCTATTTCGTAAGCCCACACCAGGCCCACCTCGGCCAAGGTTAAAGAAGCAATAGCTCAAGTACTTGGACAACATGGGAAATTCTCAAAATTGAGATCGACGTGTCATGCTTAGCTGTTATAGTGCAGACCACGATCAATATATTCTAGCAGTACTGAATGGGCAAGGCCGTGCCGTAGGCGTGGTCCAAATTCGTGGATTCCTAGTGCTTCGGTTATAAAATAAAGCCCACATAACCTTGTCTCGTCAACCCTCCACAGAAATGATGAGGGCATCTCTTGGGATTATGGGACAAAGTTGTTTCGTCCTGGGATACATCAGAGCCTTGACGACACAGACGACTTGAGAGAAACTCAGCACAAGGAATATGCAAATAATTTCAAAAATTAGGTTCCTAGACCAAATGCCCCCTTAGAAAGGCCGGGCACGTTAAAATCAGAACCAGCACCAATGCATGATCGGCCTTCGATTTTCGGAACTGGTAACTATGCAACTGACAAACCAGACCCGTTTAACAAAAGAGAGCTCAGAAACATAATCCTCTAGCATCTATACAAAGTTATCTTGCTGTCTGAAACCTGTGATGGGATTGCGGAAAGACTAGGGGCTGGACAGATACATGTTATGTCATTCTGGCCAGCCTCCGGACAGGAGGCTTTATTGACATAACAGGTCCGAGACACACACAACACAGGGATTATGTGTAGTGGAAAGTGTAAGACATGATTCTTTCGCGATTATCGGACTTCTGCCTATCACCTAATTGCCCTTGCCTGGTAATGTAGGGATCCAAAACTTCATTTGTCTACGCCAGCTACCTTGACGATTCACTTCTTACTCCACCCTTCCTGCACGTACTCTTTGCTGGGCGCACATGGCATAGACACAGGCGTGGCTAGGAAGAGTGAGATGGCGGTGATGTCTGTGGCTAGGTGTTTTAGGTCGAGCTTTATATTAATATGCAGATGTGAACATTATGTGTGCGTATGCGCGTTGAGGTCATTCTGGGTATGCAGGGTTGAAAACACACACAAACCTAACCTACTGACTGCACTCCCGCAGCACTGGTTGAAGAAGCAGTAGCACTGGCCTCTCATGAGATGGAAAGATCAGAGGGCAAGAGTTGGGTATGTGGCGTTTTTGTCTTTATTAACCATTCGTACATCCCCCTCCTCTCTTCCCCCTTACATGCAACTCCACTCATCATGTGATGTTGGTCTGACTTGCTACTTTTAAACAAAGACATGTCTTTCTCCTCTCCGACAATTCCATGATCCACATCCCAAATTTCCACTTTGCACAATGCAAGGGGGCGCAAGATGATTAATTCCGCCTCCAACTCGGTCTTAAAGACGGAAGTCCGATGGGGGCGGAGGGCCGACTTGACTTTGGTAACGCATCTGAGGAGACTCCCTGGCATAGCTGTCTCTGCTGCCAGGTCACTGGCGGAGGCGCACGGGTGCTGGCATTTAGACAGCTCTTGTGTCCGTATTCGGTAGCCTGTGCATTGCACAACAAGGTTTGAGCAGGACCTCCTCAAGTGGCGACTGGTTACTCCATCACTTGATCACTGCAGACTCGGTGCTTCGGTAGCAGCTTGAATTCCACAGTAGAGCCAGACCAAGTAGGAATTCTGGCCTGGAACTCCGCGTCCCTCGTTCGGATAAGGGATCGCGCTCCGCCACTGACAAAGGGCGAGTCCGCCACTACACAGGTATTCAGGAACCGAAGCACTCCTCCCACTCCTTGGTCTCTGGTCTCTGAATAATGTGGCTTCTAGCAGACTGGTTTCCCCCAGAGGCCGACGTCCGTCTCCGAGGGCTTCTGAGCCCGGTTCAGAGTCGTCGTAATGCCAGCTTAACTTTACGCCAAGCGAGGTCCTCGACTAGTCTGGTGGTCGGAACTCCAGAAACGGCCGATTAGCTATAAGAGAGGGATTGAATGAATTACCTAGTAGCCTCCGCTTTCTTTGGTTCGTCCCTCATATTAAGACTTGCTCCATTTCTCGTCGCCTACTACATAATCCTCTCTTCATTATCAACTAGATATCCTTTAGTTTTCTCTCGAACCTCGCTCAACCTCATTTAGTCACCATGTCTCCCTCTGCCACATCAGATATTGTAGCAGCTGGCACCGACGCGGAGCCAATGAGCAACCAGGTAAAACCTCTAGCCGGAAAGGTTGCCCTGATCACCGGCGCCGGGCGTGGCATAGGGCGTGGCATTGCCCTCGAGCTTGGAAAGCGCGGTGCTTCCATCGTAGTCAACTATGGCCGCAGCTCGAGTTCTGCCGACGCCGTAGTTGGTGAGCTTGGGAAGCTTGGTTCCAAATCAGTGGCCCTGCAGGCCGACATCTCCAATCCCAAAGAAGTCGAGGCCCTCTTCGAGAAGGCGATGGCCCACTTTGGCCACATCGACTATGTCATCTCTAACTCAGGCATGGAGGTCTGGTGTGAAGAAACGGAGGTGACGCCGGAGCTCTTCGACCAAGTCTTCAACCTCAACTGCCGTGGTCAGTTCTTCGTCGCGCAGCAGGGCCTTAAGCATGGCAGTGAGGGCGGTCGAATCATTCTCACTTCGTCCATCGCTGCCCAGATGGCTGGCATCCCCAACCATGCCCTCTACGCCGGCTCGAAAGCTGCCGTCGAGGGCTTCACGCGTGCCTTCGCTGTCGACTGTGGCCGCAAGCGCATGACCTGCAATGCGGTCGCCCCTGGCGGTATTCAAACCGACATGTTCGACGAGAACAGTTGGCACTATGTCCCTGGTGGCTATAAGGGAATGGATGTTGATACGATCAAGAATGGACTCAGGAAGATGTGCCCGCTTGATAGAGTTGGCGTTCCCGCTGATATCGGAAAGGCCGTGTACTGCCTGATCAGTGACGAGGGCGAGTGGATCAACGGTGAGTAGTATATTATTACGCCTCCGGGCTCCTTGATTTTATCAACTACTACCGGAAACATGCTCATATACTCTATAGGCCAAGTCATCCGGTGCTCCGGCGGCGGTGTCTAAGTCATAAGTTGCGGGCCGGGCCGACGGCAGGCTACGGGTAGGGACTTGCGGTTGGCAGATCAAGAGCCGCACCAGATCTTGATTATTCTTGAGTACGATAGCGCCAATCGGCCTTCTTCTTGGCATCCTCTATGGGTGATAGGACAAATATCACGACATACGTGGCTGTCCATTGTCGGGAAAGAGAGCCCCCGTCTTACTGACTTGGCCAAGGAGGAGGGGTGTCTTATCTCATATCGTCATCATCACCATCATCACCATCACCACCATCAGTGGTAGCTTAGTAATAGAAATAAGTAGTACCTATGACTTCCAGCTGCCTGCAACCCGGACACCAGAGATAACTAAAGAACGAAATCGAAAATATGTATGATTTGTAATGCATCAATATTCATGGGTCTGTCACATTGCTTATGCGTAGTCCTTTCTTCTATTGACGCAACTACCCTCTGCCCTCTCCGCTTCCCTCTCTTGTTCGACTGTGCGTGGGGGGCAAAGAACTGTGTGCATGAGCTGAGAAGCTTGGTAGCGGTATTCATATATATTCTTCTCCCCGCATACGATAAATTAGCTTAAAGCCTCCTCCGTATCTGTAGGTGCAATACCGTTACATGTAAGCAAGCCATACCACCCTTTCGACAATCGGAGGTTGCAACAGAAGGACCCGATTACGGGAGCGCTTCTGCACGCTCGCGAGACAATGAGTCTTCGGAGATTAAATATTTCCTCTCTGTGTATATGCGCGTGCACGTTGCTACGTTATGCACGTAATATCGTCCTCGGAATCGGTACCGACACGTCCCGATGACCTGAGAGAGACGCAGTACGGAACCTGCAGCTTACGTGCGAGTCTTATCTTCCTGTGTACTTTTCACTCCAATACAACCCTAACCTGACTGTATATACCTCAATAAAATTTCCCAAAGGGAGCAACGAAAGAAAAAGGCTCCGCCTCCCCCTTGCCTTAGCTTATCCCCTACTTCTCCTCGATTTTGCACGTCAGCCAAGCTTCGTGGCTAGCTAGCGAGGAGGGGCTGTCATGAGAATGCCGTATATTCCGTACGTGTGTGCATGTGTAAGTGGTTCGATGTTCACTCACTGACTACTACCCTCGATAAGTCGGTCGAGTGATTTTGTTTCTCTCGGCAAGGGTCATAGCATTCCTCAAAGGGGAACCCGACAAATGCAAAGGAGAAGAGAAATATATTATGAGGGGGCTAAAAGATACCCGGTTAGTTATTTGGCATACAGTGCGAAAGGAGTTCTCTGTTACACCTTGCCTTTCCACACCAAAAGAAGTCGTACATCAAAGTTACTGAGGCGAATACAGCTATCTAGCCATATACCCATGAGAAGATAAGCACGAAATTCAGGCAATGAAGCCGAGAATATTGAAGGAAGGGTATGTCACAAAGCATACCTTAAAACATACCTTGATAAGAATATAGTTGTTGTGCGAAGAGTTGTAATCAGAGATGCACAACTGAACGGCCCGATTACATAAACAAAAACAGTTCGTTGCTTTCGAGTAATCTAGCCTGGTTTATCTCACGCTTCTCTCTACTATAAGCCTCCCGTCAGCAAGGTTCCCAGTCAGAGATCCCTAGAAAAAGAGCTCCTGATAGGGGAGTAATTAGCGATATCTCGAGGGTTGTAGTTTTCTGTCGCTATGATAATAACCAATGAAATATATTAAGTAAAGGCCAATGTGACTGTGGTGAATATTCGGTGACTTTATTGTAAAAGCCCATTCGTTGAAAGTTACCCCATAATTCTTACCCCTGATTCTACTATACATCCGACTACCTAGGACACCACGTGTAAATGGTGAGATACCCAGGTAAGAGGACCAGTAGCATTGAATTATCTGATCTAAGCCCTAAGTCCGTCGTCGATTTACTTACAAATAAGGCTGGTGATGACACATCAACAGTATACATGTCGAGATATGTAGCTGCGAGATAGGCAACATGACAGGGTGGACATGCAAACAATTAGGTGACATGACATATCCTTTTACTATCCATCCACTCTCCTTCATATTAAGATATATACCTCACAAGACTATATCCAATGACGATTCTTTATTTTCTTTTTCTTTTTTTGCACCCTGATTATCAAGACGTATGCCAGTATACAGTGATGAAGCAAACGAATTGTTGCGCGAAGAACTACAACAAATGTTTCAGGAGGGAGTGGCCCTTTCACACCTAATAGCTCCTTTGCCTTCCTTCTCGTCTGGTACCACTTTTTCATTTACCGCTGTAGCTTCCAGGCTTGATGTCTAGTAATGAGGTAGAAAGCCTCATTTACAACACTGATACTTAGGTTTATTAACCGTCGCTGGTACCAACGGTGTACTTCTATCTACTTACTTTGCTTTCCTTCAGTCATCCCTGCTTACAGCGCACAAGGGGCAGGCTGGGCTGGGCTGAAATGCAAATGCCAAGTTATTCATGTAAGCTGTGGTGAGAGGAGAATTGCAAGGTCATAGGAAACTGAAAATACATGCTCATTACTGAAATTCGGCCTTCGCCACATGCGCCGCTTCTGGGATTGCCTTATCCTATGTTACCTTGCCGCCGGCCTATAGAACGTCACGGCGCCTGACATCAAAATTCTAGTGACGGCTTATCGCCTGACCCTGGCATTCATATACATAGTAGGAGGTGCAAACACTATAGATATTTATCTCCAACCCTTCAAGCCGGCAATAGGTGGGAAATGATTGTGTGTGTGTGTGTGATGTTGGGGGGGGGAGGGGGGTTATCCTACAACACCAAGTAGACCGGCCGGCCGGCAATAAGATCCTACTCCTGAGTATTGCCAGGTTATATATCTCTAATTGGTTAAAACCTGGAATGGGGGTATTACCATGCAGAAATCAAGCTGCGTGTGCGATCTAGCTAGTCGCCCCAGTCTGACACTCATTACACCCATTACTCGTCTTTTTGCTTCGCCGCCTTGATCCTACATCACAACCCCGCCTCGTACGTCTTGCAATTAAATACTCTGCAACTCTCTTGTAGGGCAGTGTACAGGTGATGCTTTATTTGTGGCATGTAATAGTTCGCGATCAAGTCTGGTGGTGGGGGGGGATAGTCAGTTTATATTGGTCCCTTCGCCTACACCCTCTTTATTCCTTCGCGTGGCGCGTGATGAAAACGAGGCGGGCATTGAATCTGGATAATGAATATTGTCAGTGTAAGTGGGTAGTGTTATTTTCTGGTCTATCCACTAAGCAAGGATATAAACTACCACAAGATCTTATTGCCCCTTGACAAAGGGGGTGGCAACATGTATTCGTAGAGTAAGCTCCGATCTCAGTACAACTAATTTGTGTAATCTCCACGTATCTAGACCAACACGATATAACCGTTAACCAATTTTCTTCAGAATCGACAACGTATCTGAATCCTGCCTTTGATATAGCGCTTAATTTGTTGAGTCGTAGTTGGTGGGCCATGTGGGTGTGTAACCGCAACTTTAGTTTAGCTATATATACGACATATTAGGCGCATACCATATTAACTAGTTCCATAAGATCCAACATACAGGCAGCGAGTAGCTGCGTCACGGGGTGACTAACCTGACATACGAACTGGGATGGGGCATAAAACGCTGTGTTCATTGATCAAAGGTGACTACTGTGTATAATAGACTCTGAAACGAAGGGAGTGAGTATAACGTTTGCGTTTGATATGTCTCTTGCTTGCTAATCGAGGAATACTGTATAGAACTGCGCCGTCTAGTGAAGGCAAGGAATGACCGCACTAAGCGTGAATCCGGAGCGAGGCTGTTGAATTCATTCCGTCTGAACAAATAACAAGCCTGTCAATCTCAAACATAGCAACATCCCGCCCTAGTTAAGTGATGATATTATGAAACTCTCGGGACCGAAAGTTTTTATAGATCTAGGCCTTGTCAACACAGATTCGATTCCTAAGAGGGGCGTTCTGTGATACTGGCGTGCAGCCGGCGATATTCATTAATATAACAACGGTGGTGGCTTCCACGAGCTAGGCACATATGATTTCGTTCCCATGCTTAAAACCAGTCACCTGAACAGTAGGCTTCGTAGGACAAGAGCTGAAAAGTCCCGAGTCGGGTCCCAATCGCGAGTTTTGCGGTATCCCCACGTTCTCCAGAGATACTGACTCGGGGCGAATCTCAAGCCCCGAATATCCAGGACATGCGGTCTAGTTTACTAAACAAGATGATGATTGACGGCTGCAGGTAGCTTTACGCCCCGAAGTGATGCATAGGTCTTTGGCTAACACCTGTAGGAAAGCCAGTGAGGGAATCGTGGTTCAAGACTACGCTCCTGGGGATCACGGCTTATTCTCGAAGGAGGAGAGAAAAAAGCCAGGGCGCAGATTAAACGTTACTTGATTTGTGGCCTATGCCGCTAGAGTTAGTAGATTGCATACTGGCGGGTTTTCGAAACAGGCTTATCCCAGTTACGTACTTCTGAGCTGGCACTTGTTAACGCCAAAAACGCGACCACGTTAGAGATTGGCTGACCTAGACAGACGTTAGCTAGTTTGAAGATGGCAACCTAAATATAGAATTACCAGATGCCACTCGAGCTAGGGCTTGAAGGATTATACGATTGGAAGTAGACGTATGCTCAGAATCCGAGAGCACCACACGACCTAACATCGGTTGTTGGGGTTGCTGTTGAGATGTAATTATCCAGCACATCTTAAAGAAGAAGGGGGCAAACTAAAACTCGAGGGTATGTATATGGATTAGGTGTGCTTCTATTTAAGACTCAAAGCGCAGATACGATAGAGCTTGAGGGTGTTTCGAGGTAACAGCAAAAAGCTTTTCGGAGCCATTTAGACTAACGACTCCAAAAGTCACGCGTCGTCTGACGGCGATAAGTGATGAGCTCCGAGCTTCAGAACCGAATATCCCCGGGCCGATAGACAAGATATGAGGCCGAATAGGATCTATGATGGCTCGTATGTTAAATAAGTGATGTAAAATTCTCCGCTGGCGCACTTGTAAGTCTCAGATTCCAGGGCCTAACGTTGGACTTTTTGACCCGTAGGAATCACGGCCGCACGAACGCAGATCACAGGGTATAAAAAATTTGCCTGTTAAGCTTGACGTCTAGCGAATTGAGTCTTGGTAGCCAAGGGTTGGGTTGTGGGCTTGACAAGATCTCTGTGCGCGGCTTCTGGGCTCCACGTCATTAGAGAGTAAGACCTCATTTATACGGTTGTACTCTGCATGCGCATAGCGTTATCACCACCTACTCGATGCGGGCCCTAGATCAGAGCTGAGTGTGTTATTCGTCCGTCGGGAGGTTGATACGATCCTGGAAAGGATGCCGTTGTGGAGTTGTCTAAGAGACGGAAGGAATCTTGGGCGAGAATCCGTGGGGACGGGTATAGTAAGATAAAGTTTGGTGCCCCGCCTCACCCCCGCCCCACAAGGCAGATCATCCTTCCAGCGCTAACGTTAGCGCAGTAGAACCCGACGGACAGGCTCAAGCTAAGCTTCCTTAGCAACGCTAGCAACGCTAACATGAGATCCAGGGGACGAACACTAACCGACTTTCTCCGTCCCTCATTCCAAAACTGGCTATTTAGTCAGGGTTGTCCCTCGTAAATTCCCCGACATCAGAGTTGGCGATACATCATGATTTGAAGTTACAAATTCCTTCTCCTGGTTGTTTCGGGTACGGACTCACTTCACATGTGAAAAGAAAAAGAAAAAGAGAAAGAAAACATGTGAAGACATGTGTGAAAAATGACTTGTGTTAGTGTTTTTGACGTTAGAAGTAAGAAGCACGTAGGTCCACGTAACTGCGAATCTTGTAATTGATCCTATCTGCAAACTTACGCAACTCGAACCAAACATGGACAACAAAGCTTGAGTATCTCTCTGCGAAATTCCTAAGTTGGCTGTCCTACCTATACGTATGCATGTTTTCAGATTTTCCCTACTGGCCTCGATGCTACGAAACCTGGTATCTCAAGGCTCAGTAACTGGTGGTAATGGTGCACGGATTACAGGGCCGTCAGGGCGGGTGGCGGAAAACCTGCTAGCTATCATCGCAATATTATGTTGTGAATGCCTAACTCCTTCTTGTCTCAAGCTAGATTTGTATAACAATTGTCCCCGGATGGGACACGGGTTTAAGTCAACAAGGACTACCCAGTTGTCTTGTATAGAACCGGGGGTTGAGTGGTAACGGCTTGCCTTGAGCACGTGTTCCACGTCTGGTGCCAGAAAGTGTGAGACTGCCACACGCATCGGAAGGATATGAGCGTGTTGGTGTGCATGGCATCATCACTTCCAATTCCGACTTTTCCCATCGAACCCTCGTTAACTGCCTGTCCAGACCGCTATGCACCCTGCCAGGTTGCATTGGGACCTTGAGAAGAAGGCCGGGTCCTTGCATCTTACATGCCTGGAGAGCATATAGCAACTCAAACAGGGCTTTCCTGGCATTTCACCCAGTCACAAGTGAGATTAGAGGAGACCACATATCTACTGTGGTGGCTTGCAGGAAACTAGGGCCCTAGGAACGTCTTATGGATACCCCCAACGGTCACACAAGATGGCACTCAACGGTATTGCGAGAGGTAAGCGACGGCACTCGTGAGGGTTCTCGGCTTAGAAACCGATCGAACTTGGGAGGCTGCCACCTAGACCTGGCTGCATGATCAGAAGTAATCATTCGTCGACGACCTTTTGACATTCGAAAACACGGAACACCGGAAGCACGCATATGCCAGCATTGGAGGTAGGATGAGATATTTTTTATTCTTCATTTCAATCCCGGCCAGGAACCATGGCTGGATTTCCGTTCGCGTAAAACCCTGTCAGAGTGACATGGATCGATGGGGTAGGAGAGTGGCTAGTCTTGAAGTCGAGTGGCTTTAATGTTCGACAACGTCTTAGTTGTTTTGTTGTGTGGTCATAATTCTCCGAACTTCCAATGGAATACTAGAATTGGAAACAAAATTTCGTGTATGTCTTGGTGCCTCCATCAACGACACGTCTATGTCTCGAAGTCTTTTAGTTGATAAATCAAACGCAAAAGGGAAGAGCGGTGTAGGAAAAAAACCCACAATCAACGTATAGCATCGAATACATTTCGCACATAGCCAAAGTCCAACTCAAACATATGTCTCTGCTTGTCATGCACCCTGACGATGGCCAGCACATTGATATATCGTCTCGCAATATGACAAATGTGGAATAGCTGTCCAGTATATCTGCAATGAAAGGACCAACCACAATGCCCAAGGATACTGAAAGCGCCCCCCCCAGTAGTTGATAAAGAAAGCCCGATATGCCGAGTCGAGAATATTCACTCTCCTATCCCATCGGATTCTCATACCGATACACTCCTTCCTTTACCTAAGAAAGCAAAAATACCTCGAACCTTAACTGCCTCTCCATTATATCGCCATCTAGATCATCTAGACACTCCCCTGCGATGCTTGTCGTGATGGTCGCGTACTGTATTGAAAAAGGTGCCAGCAATTATTATTATTTAGTTTCGGTCTCGGTCAACACTTAACAACAAGAATCCACAGCCTTCTATCGTGTCCTCGAAACTGTAGACCTCTTCCCATGTAGGCCTGGATTGGTGTTTACCGCTGAAACATTGGGCAAAACTCACTAAACCATCAAACAGCAAACGTCATATCACCTTTTTTATGATTGATCACCTCTAGTGTAGAGCCGATGTTCTGACCTAGGTGTCTAATCATCGCCTGGGTGATTTCAGGGTCATCGGACAAGTCGGTGCAAATCTCCCGGAATTTAGCGTAGACTTCTTCCAGCTTGCGAAGCTCCCGTGATAAAATCTCAAGCTCCAACCATTTTCCATCTTCCCCGTTAAGTTGATACACCCCAAAGCTCACACCCAAGGTGTTGCCGGAATTATTGTGGGCGATACCCATGTTGCCATTTTCAAAATAGGAATATAAAGCATGCTTGTAGAAAGCGGTGATTTTGCCAATGACGGTTGCGAGAAGCATAGTAGCAGTGTGTGTCCCCGACCGACTGAAGCACTTAGTGCATACCAGCATAGCGGCACACCCCTCGACTGCCTTGCGGTTGAGAGACAAAACGAGATCGAATGGTGGAGAGGCAGGCGAAGAGGCATTATGTAGGGCTTGCAGTGATTGTAGACAGACTGTAAAACATGTGCAGGAGCCCGCATTGATCGTTGAAGATGAAGATCTCTGCCGCAGGGCTGCGGGTCGTATGGCCGTCGTGTCTGTTGGGCTAGAAAAATAAGTCGAAGCCATACTGCCCGGCGTTGGTACCTGCGAATAGGGAATCATGTCATGTGGAATAGAATCTGCCCATGGCACCGCCGTACCGCTCATAGCCATGTCAAACGATTGAGATCGTATATGTGCGTCGGACATATGAGCCGTCGTTACGGGAACATCGGCGAATGCTGTGCACGAGAGATCCGTGGGAGGGGTCCAAGGCATCGTGGTTGGGTACATCTCCGGTGGTGCTGACATCGGATCTTGGTCGCTCATTGATCCGTCCTCGACTTTCAGCATTGATAGACCGGTGGATATGGAGGGATTTCGGCTCATGTTTCCATCAACACTGGTAGGTGGAGTAGTCCATCCCGTGTCGATCCGAAACATGTGTTCCGGTGGTGCTTGGTGTGTCATGGGATACGTGATGGACCTGTCCTCTCCTAAGCCATGTAGTTGATGGAGATCGTGGTGACTATTCGTACGCGAGTTTCCATTATGGTCAGACTTAGGCTTTCCTGCCCTGCTTGACGGCGAATATCGACACTCTATGCCACAGGCCAGGCAACGGGAACAAATTGGCCTCGCTTTAGAGCACTTGACCTTAGCCAAGAAGCATCCATCGCACGATGCTCGAAGACGAGGCTGACGTGACTTTGTAGGGGTAGCCATTATCATAGCGCTATCAGCTGTTGGGGAAGGACGAAGAAGGTCGTTCCCGGTAAAGAGATTTAATCGTGAGGCAGGACGACCGTGGGCATGATTTTGTAAGAAGTCAGGTAGAGGTAGCGGGGGTGGTAATATAGGATGTGCGCTTCGTACGACAGAAGACTTTTACACAGAAGAATAAGAGTACGGTGCTTACGATGAGGATATAAGTCGAAGGGGGGGCCTAGACATGAGCAAGGGAGGGGGCTGAACCGCCGCTATGCTTACGCAGTACAAAAGCATATGTCATCCTCATCAACAGATGTACAGAAAGGCAAAAGCGAAGGGAAGGGAGCTGGACAACCTGGTAGACAACCTGGCAGGATGTCGACGAGATAGAAGGCAAAACGACATGCAGAGACTAGCCACAGATGAGAGAGAGTCTACATAAACTGTGAGGGTGCCGGTTAAAAGGATCAGGGGACTGCCTCAAACCTGATTAGGCCTTAGGAGAAAAGGCAGAGAGGGAGACAGCCCACTTGGGAGGCGTATGCTGTTAGAGAGAGAAAGTAGTGTTGGTGGTCAAAGGGGCCGTGGGGTTGAGCGGATCCAGCATGCGTCAAGTAAGAGGGACAGACAGACCTCGACCTGCTCATGTTCGCATTTGTGGACTAGGTAGATGTAGCTACCAGGGTGTGTGCTGGGAGGTACTGGGATGGCTGAACCCCAGGTCCTTGTCAGGCAGACTATGTATGTGGTAGTCAGCACCATTATTAGCAGACATGTTGGCTGCGGCAGGATACGTGTGTGGCACCGCGAATAGGAACGCCGGTAGCTAGATATCCTAGCTGAGTAAAGGCTATCGGTAATTGGAGTTAAAAAGACTGCAGATCTTCGTTAGACGTTGAAGATTGTAGCTTTAGAGGAACACGAGGAAGGAAATATTGTGATGCCCAAAAGTACGCCAGTGTCAATGAGCATTATAATTTACTAACTTTGTCTCGAGACAACTTGAACTCAGCATTCGGTATGCCTGTCTTGTACCTTAGATCTTGTGAGTTAAGTCGTGGGTAAGCAGTCAGCGCGAACATGGGTGTTGAGGGAACGTAGGGTCAGAACGTGTAGTAACCCGCACATGCATATAGTTACAACACAGGGTTACGTTAGTGTACATTGGGAGAACCCAAGGGAGCCATGATAAAGGGCAGACACCCACACCATTGTAGGGAGAAGCTATGAAACCATTCGGGGTGGAGATAAGAGAGCATGTAAGACGGGATAGAGAGGAAAACCTGACGCTAGCCGGAAGCAGAAAATCGCCTACAGGCGAAGGAAACGAATAGCAGAAAAGAAGCAAAGATCCCAAACCCGAAGAGGACACTAGGATAGGGCGTCGACGATATATGCATACTCTCCAACTAGGCAGGCTGGAGTGGTGGGCTTGTGCCGTGATGAGGTGTATCGCAGCGGGATTAGACCAGGTAGACTAGAGCCCATGAGGTTGCATGCAGGTTTGTCCAGAGCTCCATCGGTGTCTTGTTCGTGTGTTTCAAACGACTTTACATTGAATGAACAATGACTGATCGAGTTAGGAGTGCGGCTCGGGCCCGAGGAATGACGACCTCATTTGCCCCCGGAGCAGTTTAGACATTTCCAAGCTGAAAAGGTTGATAAGGTAATCAAGATAACTGACTTCGACTTGAGCTGGGGAAAGCCTGTAGTCTTTTTTGTTTATTTCTTTTACCTGCCTAGTTTCCGGCTGGGATAGGGGGGGGAGGGGGGGTTGAAGAAGTTGAAGAAAAGGGTAAAAGGATCAGCAAGTTCATAGTTCCGAGATACTGATTGTTTTCTCTATGTCATTAGCGTCGTTTCGAAGTAGGTAGATGTGATACTAATAAGGTATTGTGTAAGGTCCAAGATGGAAACTTAAGCTCCCTACGGGCTCTTGGGGGGGATAGGCAAACAGGCACTAGGTACCTAATATGTGGGGCAGTTCGATCCAATGCACGGTCCTTCGGCTCGGAATAACATATGCAATGTAGTGGGTTTAGTGGGCCTCATCGCTGCATCCCGTCTCCATCATTGCGCGTCCTCCACTTCCCCCATGCAAGACAGATACCTAACATCACATCGCGTCGCTTGCTAACCGGACCTCGTAACCAAGAGGAAGCGGCTCAAGTATCAACCCATCTCTTCGGCCCCTCCAAGCTACGATGGCTAGGATCTACGTCTTTCTCCGCTTCTGATGATACCTTTTCCAGGTCAAGACCTTGTCGTCGCTGCTCAACGCAGCCCTACGAGATCTTCCAATGCTACCCTGATAACACTGTATTCACATGCTTAAGACACGGCCACGTTTTCCCCCCAATTCGACAGTCGATGCTTGTGTGACATACGAATCAATTCTTCTTCAACGATGTATAGATACTGCACCGTTGCCGGGTCAGATTACGCATCACGGTCTAGAGTCTACCCGTGTCGCCTAGGCTTCTTCCGCGCCAAATCCCCTCGAAACTTATCAGTTTCATGAATACCGAATCTTAGGCTATGGACCCAGCTTCAAAAGAACATGTTGTTCACCTCCCCGCGGATACGGTATAAGTGCCCTGCCCAACAAACTATACCTAGGGTGCAACACACCGTGTTAGACACCCGACGCATCCCGCTTCCTCGAATTCCCGGACCTCCGTCAAGGTATAGCTTACCTCGTTGAGTTTTTATATCGAATTGATAGTTATTAGTTGTATTCCCAAGCTAAGCTATCTACCTGGAAGACGAACAAGTCAGAAAGACCATTCCACCTTCGTTCTTATCTTCTACCTACCTTTGCCTCCAAGATTTACGAGACCTCGATATCTCCATTAGCGAGAATCGATCGTTCCTTTTACTCGATTTCATTTTGCACAGCTCAGAGTTTCTTGTTGCTCGACAGTATTTTTACCACTGAATCAAGTTGATTTCGTCATGTCCCACAAGCTCGAATTCGTGATTTAAAAAATAACGATAAGATCGCTCACTGGAATCATGAAGGTCATCCGCCCAGTGTGTTTTTATGTAAAACTGTTGAGCTGCTCTTACCAAGGCACTGCTATTGCCTATGCCAGGTACACCCCTGTCCGTTGCGTGCTTCAACTTCACATATGCAGCGAGACTGGTTGAACATTCGTCAATGATCGAATCGTTCTTGGCTGCTTTTCAGCTCATGGGTAGTGGCTCTAGCCCCCTCCCTACCCGCTGCCTCAGTCACGGCTGCGAATGTGAAGCGGCTCGCTTACGCCACACGCCATCAATATATTGTATTAGGTAGGCAGGCTACTCTACTACGCTTCTACTGAGAAATGCACGCACAAGAATAATCAGGGTAAATTATGCACATACTTATTTTACATAAAATTCTTTAAATGACCTATACTTCAAACTATCAACTGCTTGCTTGATTCAAGCATATTAAAGGCCGCAGTTTAGGGCATGATGTCGTGATCATCGATGCTACGGCCCTGAGATTCAACAAAACACTCCCCCTTAGGAAGTGTCCATTGAAAGCTTGAGGGAAAGGAAACTCCTGTTTTCTGCAGCACGTCTTTATCCCTTCCCCCTCGCTGGGATTCACAGTTTGGTCAATTTGTATTGGATTAGTTCCGTTGCATACTATACCTCGATACTCCCAATTCCGCGTAGACTGGCCTCCTTAAGAAATAGCCAAGCTGAGATCGGAATAGGAACCGGCGACGTGGCGCCTTCGCAACGCTAGAAGACCATGGTCCACTGGTTTTACAGATATGGGAATCATTTTTTAAATCGACGGCATTCGCCTCCATGGTAATAATCATGAAGGTCATCCGATAGATAGATGATGCCTCAGATAAACATACAGATCTAAGATCCGGGCTGAACTCCACCTCTGCGACTTAGCAACGATGATATCTCTACCCTCAATCGATTACCGTATTGGGATGAGTCTACAGAGACAGCTAGGAGCTATCCAAGATTGGTTTAGCCCTCGCGAGTTGCTGAGTGAGAAGAAGAAAAGGATCAGCTGCAGCATCGAGCTTAGTGTCGACATCTCCCCATACCGAGAATGGGATACCCTTGTCATTCGCAACTCCTGCAGCAGCTTTCCAACCGGGTTTGTCCATATGCAACGCAACACTGCCATACAGTTTTGGGGAACCGCGACCAGGGTACAACATTGGTCGAGGATTAGTTGGATTCAGCCGCCGTTCTGCGTGGCCATGGGCATCCTTTACTCATTGAGCACAAATAACCATCAATACCGGTGGCAGGATGTAGTCTGAAAACGGGTGTCATCGATTATGAAATCTTTCTATGAAAGCTGTTGGTAGAATATGACTAAGCTTCAGTAACTGAAGTCGACAACTCTTATATTCCTTCACACCTTTCCATTATTTCTACCGGGTCATTCCTGATACGAAGTATAGCTATTGACTTTTCGAAAGTAAATGCGTCATTATACACACATTTCAGTACTGTACGTCTTGATATCAGCAGACTATACCGGATACTTTTCACCGTGACCTAGGCACATCCCGGTGGGTAGGATTAGATGCATGGTGCAGGACACTCTTGACTGTGGATCTCCACTGTGATCTGAATCTTCTACTAGACCCCAAGGAGGACTGCTGAAGTGAACTATCCCCGCCTGTCTGTGGTCGTGGTATAGCTTTCGATGCCCGGAAATAGGCAAGGTAACCCAAGGGATCATTTTTCACATGCGAGGCCGAGATTTCTCAGTTATTATTAATGCACAACGGCTTAGTAGGTTAAGTTATACCGAAACTAGAAATGGTCGAATCTAGCTCAAGGTGACCATTGTGTGTTTAATCCCTCATGAGAATGGAAGGCAGAAGTATACCCATACTGCAAGAGATTGATAGCTGCTCTAAATTCCATTGTCGCCCCTGGTTACGCAGCAGAACAGCCAGCTTCAGGACCTCTTCTCCCGTCTCACAGTTAACCCTGCACTAGACTGCGGGCAATAACTTTCAAGTCATTCTCTTACGTCCGCAAGTGGTCATAGTACTCTGTAGATCAGCATACGTTCCTCGTGGAAATACCTTTGCAGACTGCGAGATCCAATGCGGCATCCACAACAGGTTGGCTATCCTTGAATGCATATCAAGCTGGGTCTGTGAAGATCTTGACTCCACCGTCTCTGGGATACAGAGATGAGCTGCGTCGGGGATATCTCGCGGGGAACCTACTGTATCTTGCTCTACTACGATGTGTGTTCCCATGCTGAAAATATGGCTGCCATACCTATCATCTATGTGGTATATACTCGATGGGATACAAAGTGGAATATTGCCACGACTTAGGCTACATGTAAGACCAAGTCGCGATCCTGAACGGCTCAACTAGTCGCACTGTATATGGTGGCATGGTGTGACCAGAACTAAGCTCATCGACTATACAATCAAAACTCTTTCCTATTGAGCCCGGACCTTGCTCCATGTCCTGACGTCAACCAGGTCGATATTAAGATATCTCGATGCAAGTCACAGTAATCAACAAGATTGAACTCCGGACAATAAATACTGGATCCAACATACTTTTAGTTTTTCGAAAAAAGAAAAAAAAAGTCCTATGGCCCTCATAACGCTGTAGCAAACCCCGTGTACTGGGCACATTGATTTTCCCTCGGCCTATTCGAAGAATCACTAGTCACGGCCTATTGACTGTCGTGACACGTGCTGTTGCGTTGACGAATTTCAACCAATCCTTGTCTCTCCCGCATTATGAAGCTGTGAGGACCGTTGCACACGCTAGGGACTTGTAGAATGCAAACGTGGTGTTTCTCCTTTGCATGCGTTCATAGCATGTCGTGTTACAGCGCTTTTGGGGTTCGTGCCGCGGACTTTACTTGCCACCACCTTTTGCGTGTCGGTCCTGGGTATCTGAGGTGATGTGCGACCAATATACAGACTACGTACATGACATGCCACTTGCCGTGAGACACAGCGTGCGCCGGGCCTCTTTCGTATATAGCACGAGAACACGAGGCGTGGGGTTTTGCAGACTGTGAGACCTTTTTTCAATATTTCTGAAGCAAAGATGCACACACGCACACACGCAACGCGTATCCGCACGGAAAGCCAGCGCTGGATAGCAGGATTCTAGTTTAATGTGTGCGTTTCAACCTTTGGTCTGCCGATATAGCATGGGTCGACAATGCTAGAAGTTACGAGAACGCCAGAACGTTAACGACGTTACCGGTTCCAGGGACACGAACCTTAAGGATAAAATAGCGATTAGGAGACGAACTGCTTACCTAACTTGGTACGAGGTCCTCATGTTTATTCTCGTCGTTTCAACCCAACGACCCGGATGGTGCGTCTGCCCAAATGGTGTGGCAACGCAGAACGCACAACGCGGTGCAGCCGGGTCCATGCTATATCGTGCGATGTGCTTAGAAATAAGAAATAGGAGCCCACCTAATCAATTCGGCATCCCTTCTTTGTTTCTTGAGATGTCGTGCACACATGTATGTGTGTATAGCGAGTTTTGGCCTGCTGCTGCTGCTGCCGACGCCGACGGCGATGTAGTTCCGCCGCCGCCGCCGCTGTTGTTACTTTCTGACTTGAGAAGCATCTCTGTCGAGACACTTACATGAAGCTATGCAAACTCCCGACGTTGTGCATACCTTTGCTTTTGTGATACATATTATCCACGCTATCGAATGGATCGACCATACACAATATGCCTTGGTGATCAACACGGCATAATTAAAACGTACACAGACACACACAGACACACATACCGCACTCGCACACATACGCACATACACACACCGCACCCCCAATACGTAGGGGACGGTGAGCGGTGGGGTTGAAGCACCGATACATACGATAATGCAATCCATTGTTTCTCGGCTTCGGCGATGGTGGTTAAGGACGAAGGGGCGAAGGGGCGAAGGGGGTGGAAAGAAAAAAAAACCACATGACGATCATCGGCGCATAGCACGTGCGAAACACCTCGGCGACACCACAGACAAAAAAAAAGAGCAGCAGATAATATATATGGTCGAATCGGTCTCTGGTCGCCGGCATTTTGGGGAATCCTTGGTGTGTACTAGAGAGAGAGAGAGAAGATAAGATAGGCAAAAGTCAATCTCGTGCCACGCATCGCGGATACAGTGATCGGCGGGAAAAATTGGTGTTTCTTTTTTCTTTTCCTTTTTTTTTCTTTTCTTCTTTTGTAAACTACCAACTACCGAGCACAAGATGAGAGACAAAACGTACGAAGGGGGGGAGGGGGGGCGGGGTGGCTGGGGGAGAAAGGGACCATACCTCGTTCTGCGAACCGTCCGTTTCTTTTTTCCCCCAATGGCGTTCGACCGATCCCGGAGACGAAGGATGGATATGCCTGGATGACCCAGAGCCCCGGGTCTCAAACGTGCTGATGATATATGTAACGACCCGGCTTGGCTCTGGAAAGGGCCGATAACACCGTACATCTCACTATAGTAAACGAAAAGACAAGGCGGAAGAAAACTTAAATGCTATAGGTAGTTGAGAGCCGCACGTAGTGATCATAAGGCCTTTATGCTTGCAAAAGAAGTGCGCTTTTTTTCTCCTTTGGCAGTTGCTGACTGCATCTACCCAGGGTAGGTTACTACTACTGACGTAGTCATCGTACGTAGGTATGTAGCTATCTCTGAGAGGAGTGGCTCATGTGGTACAAACGAGCGAGTGTTACTAAGTTGGTCACGAGTCGGGGACGTTCTTTTCCCCTATGCTGCATCCTTCTGGGTAGCCATTAAGGAATGTTTCTGATATCAAAGTACTGTGGTGGAGCGAGAGACGTCGTATTTTGTCTCTCGATCAATAATGACTATCTCACAGACACATATCCTAGCCAATGATGCCGAGAACTGCATGATACGTTGACGTAAAAGCCTCAAAATCATGAACACTAAATGTACAAGAAAGGGACAACGAAGGTGTTTATATACTAGCACCACCTTACCGTTATAGTATTTCTTTAGTCACCCTCTATATACCCAAGACTCAACTTGAAGAACGAGAAACACGTATCTTGCTATTTAAGCAATCAAGTTGGTACTAAACTTGAGCTAATATAAGTTGATTTTACTTGAACTACCGAAAGAAGCTACATGATAATTGATAAAATACAGGTCTGATTTTTATAAGGGAGAATGTTAATGTGAACAACTAGTAGTTTAAAGAATATTAAGCACTGAAAAAGAACGTTGAAGAAAACGAGGAATAATGAAATAATCGACTGACAGATGAATAAATCGATGGAGAGTGAAAAATCTTTTCCGGAGGATCGCGGCAAAGGTTGAAATGGATGGAAAATAAGGGTTCTACAAAGGCTCCGTAAACACCTCATCGTCTGAATCACCAAGTTCGAACCAACTATTAAATGCTAGCTTCGGTGTTTAACGGCCGATCTTCTAATCACGTTGGAGGAAAATAAGCAGACAGATATATTATTCCGAACGACTTTGAATTGTAAGTTGTACCTAGTCCTAGGTCCCCAGTCTTCTCGGCATGTCTCCAAGCCAACTAGGAGACGAGAGATGATCCCCAATATCCGTGAAACACAATACGCCACCAACTTGTCTATGGACAATATTACCCGATGCTTTAAAAAATGCAAACACTTATATACTCATCGTACCACATCTAGTCTAGCCAATAGCGTCCGTACCAACATTAAGCTTGATCGTACCCGACGGTGGTGGTGTTATACAAGGAGCGTGACCGTTCATATAACTGACATTTACAGCATGATATCCGTGTTTCATTCCAAAGAAATTGACGAGTGATAAGGTAAGAAATTAGAGCAGTTTTATAGGTGGATGCCCTCCTTTAGGAACCCGCCAAGTTGCTTAGCAAGATTACCGTGCATCATGGAGAAATGATTACCGGGCATATGACGGAACGTCATCTTGTTGATATCGAGGTATTCATCCCAGTGATTTGGTCCGAAGTCGGTACGGTTATCAAGCAGGAAGAGAGCGTGGCCGGTTGGGTATGGATCTGGACGGGGGTCGGTAGGTAACTTGCAGACGCCATCCTCACACCAAATTGTCATCACCTGAGGGCATTTGTCCTTAGCAATAGGCTCGGCGGTGTAATTGGAGAGCGCGGTGACGGATGCGGCAAAGTGAGGCAGAAGCCACGAAGGAATCTTTTTAGCTTCGGCGGAATCACCTTCACCAAGCAGACCAATCTCTGCGAACCAAGCGTGAAGACCGGCAGGAAGAGGCTCAATCGTGATAGGGCAAGGAGCATCGATAATTAGAAGATGAGATACCTCCTCATTGGCCTTGGTAAGCTGGTTGACAATTTCGTAGGCAATGACACCGCCGGCAGACCAGCCAGAGACAGCGTAGGGACCTTTGGGCTGACGACGCTTCATCTCTTCGATGAACTTGGTAGCCATGCCATACACACCACAATTATACTCCTCGGGTGTCTTCATAAATGGCGAGAACATACCCCAGACGGCAATATCAGATCCAAGCTCAGTGATTTCCGTGTATGACGTGGCGCTCCCACTTCCATCCGGAATCATGAAAAGCTGCTTGGTAGCAGTCCGGTGATTGCCCTGAAGAAGTACGGAAGTAGCTTTGCGGTGAGGGTAGGTATCAATAACAGTAGACTCGGTCTTTGACACAGAGATAACAGTTGATTCAGTTTTGGTGACAGTCTTGGAAGACTTAGGAGCAGGAGCCTTTGTAGCAGGGGCACGCTTCGGCTTGTCTTCAACACCAAGAGTTCGTTCAATGTCTTTGAGAGATGGGTTATGTCCAAGGAGATCTCCAGGGATGTTAAGACCGGTCTTCTCACGGAGAATTCCCAAAATGGACAAACTCATGAGCGAGTCCATGCCGAGGGCAGCCAAGTCGGGAGCGGCAATAATCTCCTCAACCTCAACACCCATTTCAGCACATATGGTCTCTCGCACAATCTGTTGGAGTTCATTGGAGTTTCCAGATTCGGTTATTGCAGCTTCTCCCTTGATCGAACCCTTCTCACTGTCCTCAAGCGGGGTAGTGAGGTTTGAGTCCGACTCCAGCTCCTCATCATCACTGTCCGAGCTACCACCGGAGTTGATTGCCTCTTCAATTATGGTAGTAATCTCAAACTGACCAAGGAATTTCTTGAAGGCACCGATAGTAGAATGATCATTGAAGGCATGAGAATCAACGTTCAACTCCAGTTCTTCACGAAGACGGCCGCTGATGGTCAGACCCATTAGAGAATCGACGCCGAGGTCAGAAAAGGCGATGTTGTCGTCTAGTTCATCATGACTGACGCCAGTCTCTTTGGCGACAATGTCCATAACCTGCACCACGACCGAAGTCTTGGTGAGTTTCTTGTTGACAGAGGGAAGATTTTCAGAGGTGACCTGCTTCTTCTCCTTGGCAGGAGCCTTTGTAGCAGCGGGTTTAGAAGCAGGAGCTGCGCGAGCTGGTGCCGCTGCAGAAGCGGCAGCTCCCTGGGGAGGCAAGACGATGTTGAGAACTTTCCGTGGGATCGCCTGGAATCGAACGTCGCCGGCAATACCAATGAGTCTGTCTCCATCAAAGATGTAAGCATCGCCAGACATCATCTTAGTACCCTTGATATTTTGCATGCGGATGTATGACTGGTAGATCTTGGATGCGCTAAGGCGCTCAGCAAATCTCATATTGCCCCATCCGTGAGAAATGTAAACCTGCTCGCGAGAATCTATGGCATCAGAGCCATTCAATATGAAGCCAGAGATGTGGCAGACCGAATCGATCCAATAGGGTGCAGTATGGAAGTTACCATCCTCGGGTGACGTCTGGAAGACGACCTTGGCGGTTGCTTCGCAAGTCTCGCTGTCGAGAATGACGGACTCCATACCTCGATATCGGCGATCGTAGTCGACGAGAGCAGAAAATAGCTTGTATGCAAGGCCACGTCCAATTTTGGAGGCGTCACCCCGCTGTTCAGCAGCTTTGAGAGCGTCGACGCGCGATTTGATAAGGTAGCTGATGCGCTCGAACTCCCCAAGCCACTGCTGACTGTCACCAATGTAAACCTTACAGTAGGCATGTTCAACCTTTTTGGCACCATCCCCAGTAGTAAATGTAAGGTCGGCCACCTTCTCTGCGGCATTGAGCTCGACTTGCATACGCAGAACCTGGCTCTTCGCTTTGGTGTCGAAAATGAGGGTCTTTGGAACTTCCATATGAGCAACGTTCAAGCCGATGTCCACGGAATCAGGCCGAAGGAGCTTATAGCCGTATTCGCAGATGGTCATAGCCATGTCACCGTAGAGAGATGATGGGCAAAGAGCGGTACCATTCACAAGATGGCCAGAACAGACTTTTCGGAGGTTCTCTTCTGTCATCTCAGACTCGGTCTCAAGAATAACAATATCCCCCTTCACCTCCTCTTTGGTGATATTCTGTACCGTGGTAGTTGATAGCTTAGCTTTTGGTGCCTCAATAGCTTTGGCCTGAGTGGCGGCGAGAGCACCACGGTTCTTAGTCAGAGACCAGTCTCCTGTGTACTGCAGCCAATAATTCTTTAGATCGAATGAGTAGGTAGGGACATCCAAAAGTCGTACTGATGCGTCGAAGTCGCGGTGATATTCGTTCCAATCGATGTTCAAACCAGCCGAATGAAGTGTGCACAACGTAGAGCTCAGAGTCTTGTACGTGGGCTCATTGCGACGCAAGGAAGGTGTAGCGATAGTGGCTACACCAAAGGCAGCCTTCACCATATTAGCGCAAACTGGATGAGGGCCGACTTCAAGCCAAACGGTCTTCTCATCAATAATGCCAGACTTCTGAGCTGAGACGAGGCCACCAAGAAAGTTAACGGCCTCGCGAGCGTGACTGCGCAGGTAGGCCGGGTCAATTGGTTCACCTTCGACAAGCTTGCCAAGAAGGGGAGATATGACAGGGATCTTAGGCTCATGGAAGCGGACAGAGCGGGAAAGTTTCTCGAAGTCATCCAAAATAGGCTCAACTTGGGCAGAGTGGAATGCGAAAGGCACCTTGAGCTGAGTGCACTTAAAACCAGCGCGGCCAAGCAGCTCAGCAATCTCGGCTACTCCAGTAGAAGGACCGCTGAGGACTGTCTCACGAGGGCCATTAATACAGGCAACATTTGTGGTTTCTCTACGAGGACCAAGTGCCTCCTTGACAGTCTCAACAGACCCTTGAACGGCTAACATGGCGTGGGTACCAGCAGTGCATTTATCCACGAGGAGCTGGGCGCGGGCGCCGACAAGGTAGATAGTGTCACTAGCAGACAACACCCCAGAAACATGAAGGGCAGCATACTCGCCCAGGCTATGGCCGAGGACGGCACTAGGTTGAATGCCCCATGAGTACCAGAGTTTTGCAAGAGCCATCTCAAACGCGGCAAGGCCTAGTTGGACAGCGACAGGAGACAGCTTGTGGACTTCAGGTTCGCTACCATCGATAAGAGGGAGGAATGAAGGGAAGCCATGTATAAAAGCGAGGTGGTTATATTCGTCGATAGCCTGGCGGAAGACAGAGTAGTGTGAATAAAGCTCTTTCCCGAGACCGGCGTAGTGCGATCCCTGACCAGTAAACATGAACGCAACCTTAGGCTGTTCAGGAGAGACAGGAACAAAATTGGATTTCAAACGTTCTTTGATAGCCTCTTGAGCCTCCACCAAACTGCTAGCCATTACGTTCATTCGCCAGTAATGCTGGATCTTGCGGGCAGTTGTCGTGTAGGCAACATGTGAAACCGATGTAGAGGGATTCTCTTCCATCCATCTGATGAGATTTTCCGCATTGCGTATCATCGCAGACTTGGACTTAGCAGTCAAGGTGATGACATGTTGGCTACGGGGATCAACAGTAGCTGTTTTGTAGCGCGGGCCCTCCTCGAGCAATAGGCCAGTATTACCACCAGCAGCACTGAAATTGTTAACAAAGACTCTTCGGGGTTTGCCGTCCTTGCGGACGAAAGGTGTCTTATGGAAAGCAATGTTGACTCCTCGGTCACCAAGATCTACGGGGAATGTCTTGTTAATCTCCTTCTTGATACCGATGTGAGGGGGGATGGCGTTCTTTTTGAGCATCATCAGGACCTTAATAAGAGCTGTCACACCAGAAGCTGCTTCGCCATGACCAATATTAGACTTGACAGCACCAAGGTATAGAGGCCTGTCGGAAGATCGGTGTCGGTCAGCAGGGGCAAAGACATCCGTAACAGAGATCATTTCAGTGCCATCGCCAGCCTGAGTGCCAGTTCCGTGCATCTCAACGTAATCAACGTCAAGAGGGTCCACACCGGCTTCATCTAAGATGGCTCTCGACAATATAGACTGAGTAGGTCCATGAGGGTGAGTAATAGAAATGGCATCAGCTGAGTGGTTTGTCTGGGATCCGAGCACCACAGCGAGAATGTTATCCTTGTCCTCTAAAGCATCATCGAGGCGCTTGATAACAATAGAAGCACAGGCATCGGCTCTGCAGTAGCCGTCAGCGTCGTTGTCAAAGGTGTTACAATTGTGCTCCTTTGACAAGAACTGGCCACGACTTAGGCCGGAGAAAATGTCCGAGTTGGTCATGCATGACAAACCACCGACGATAGCTGTATCACAATCCTTTGCCCACAGAGACGAGCATGCAACCTGGAGGGCTGCGGCACTGGAAGAACATGCAGTGTCTATGTTCAAACTGGGCCCGCTGAAGCCGAAATAGTAATTGATACGGCCTGGTCCGAAAGCGCGCACACCACCTGTAATGAAGTAGGTGTCAACTTCCTGGGCCGCGTTGATTTCACGCCAGTCATCGGAGGTCTGGCCATAGAAAGTACCGATGCGATCAAGTCTTGTGGAAGGAGTCCGGTTGGGGACATAACCAGACATCTCGAGAGCTTCGTACGCAGTAGTCAATGCCATGCGTTGCATAGGGTCCGTTTGCAAAGCCTCGCGAGGTGACATGTTGAAGAAACGAGGATCAAAGTGACCTGGGTTCTTGATCCAGTTACCGTATGGCGTATGACTAGTGTTAATTGCCTTTCCAGTCGGATCGTAGTGAGTTTCGACCGGGAATCGATCTGCTGGCACTACACGGTGTGCGTCGATTCCCTTCTCTAGAAGCTCCCACAGAGCCTCATGACTCTCTGAATCTGGGAATCTGCCAGCCATGCCCACGATGGCTAATTTGCATTTCCCAGTCGATCCATGGTTACCGATCGACGACACGCTGCTCTCCCGAGACACCTTTGGAGGTGATCGGATCACAACATTGAGCTTCGTCTCGGATTTTAACACGTTGGCCAAGATACTGGCGGCCTGGGTTGGGCCACATGGGATTATTATAACACGCGACCCTTCAAACCCACGCGCCTCGTTGACACTACCGTTAAGAGCCTTGTTAAACATAAGTGGTTCGTTCAATATCTCATGAACAACCGCTTTGAGCAAGGCCTTAGTGTCTCTCTCTGTGAAGGCGATACCAGTGACACATGACATGATGCCGCTGCGGGGCCTTGATCCAGCAAGAGCAGCAGTGACAGTCTCATCGTTGAGCCGTAGAAGTTTCTCAATGTCTACTGACCCATGCAAATGCGGTGCATGATACGGGCCATACACGGGAATAGCCGTTGGTCTCGATTCAAACAGATCTTTGTTAAAAAGAGATTTCAACGTTGCTGGCGGGCCAGATATCGCAACATTGCTCGCAGACACAGCACTGATGTAGGCCTGTGTAGCCTGGGGGATCCCCTGGGAAGCATGTTAGGTTGGGTCAATTCTCCAAGGAGTCAAGGGCTATCTGCATACCTCGGATTCGTGGAACTCTGCAAGGATGGACGTTGCCTCAGGCTCTTTGACTGAGGGGAGAACGTATGTCCAGCTCTCCGACTTTCCAGTCTGTGGACTTAGTCTCTCAGCTAGCGAGGCTACATAAGCCCCTGTTCTGAATGCCATCAAGACAACCTGGACAGCTATGGGGAGAAGAGTGGAAAGAGTTGGACTCGACGCAATAGCGGTTGCGGCGAAGAGTCCGGTGCAGAGTCCGGAAAGCTTCGTGTTTTCGGGCCGAGTAGCATCTTCGTATTCCTTCTCGGAGCGGCTATCAGAAGTGTTAGCGGAAAGGATGTACCAAGTAGAGTAAGTTCTAATTGACACACTCTATGTAATGTGCTAGTTGTGTTATGCAGAGTAGGGCACTGTCGATGCCAGGGAATTTGATACTCTGTGCATGATATCGCTCGTTGAGCTGTTGCAAAGTTCGGAATATAGGGATCTTCTGTCGTTCTACTCGAGGCAACCGCTCTACCTCTTCTCTCAAAGCATCGCCAGCTAGTCTGAGAAATTCCTTTGATAGAACACTAGGGTTCCCTTGTCTGAAGAAGTCGGCTAGGAAGCCGTGTGTGTCTAGTGACTGGTCTCCAAATAGGAGAAATGACATCTGGTCCGCCATCGTGTATGTGATGGATGTGGGTGGGTTTGTTGTTTGAGTTGTAAATGTTCGAGTTTGAAGTGGAAAGTCATCTTTCACTTATATATGTGATCAACCCAGCCTTAGTCAAGCTAGCTTGGACCAAATAGGGCACCAGCACAATGATCCCATGTACGAAGATCCTCACATCATGACAGGCTTTACTCGCGGTTGCCGGAAAGCCACAAGTGGGAGGGGGGGTCTCTCCAGTGGTCCGGCCCTGGTCAACCATCGGTGACCGAAGTCTCGTGTAAACAATAAGCATTTCCATGTTTGGAAAAATACTTTGAGGTATAGGGCTGTCAGCTAAGTTTGGTGGGCATCCAGTGTCTTGTCCGGGAGGGCTGGTCACAGCAGCTAAGCTTGACGTCTTGAATAGTGCTGGGCCGAGCAACTAAGTCTGTGTAGTACATGCCCGAGTTCCTGAGCACCGCACTGACATGGGCATCCTGTCCCAGCCTCGCAATGTTGTCTGTGGAATTTAGTTAGCAGGCTATTCTGCTTCCCTTAGCAAATAAGATAACCTAGGGAAACTGACACGGGGAACATGGCGTCGTTCCTGGAGCGCCGCACAAAGGGGTACATTGGACCCGACTAGAACAACCAATGTTTCTAATGTATTGTTCCTGATCTTACTCAAGCGCAAAGACAGTGGGTCGCGAGTAGTTGACCGTTGGGGATGTCCGCCGACATGACCGCAGGAAGACTAGAGTTTATGGCGCATATCGAAGCAGGGCGAGAGGAATTTGGTCGTAGCTGATCGGCGACGGGACTGGTCTCCATAATTAAATCCTGACATACCTAAATCGGTTATTTGCCTAGATGCATTATGATACTCTGTTTACTACGATATATGATCTAAACGTAGATATCCATATGCCTATATGTTTGTTTATGTACATTTCATAGCCAATGTATTCTTCGAACCGATATTACATGCAGTGTAGCTTATAATATCTTGCTTAGGTACTCTCATGCAATAAAGTTGAGCTCTCAACAAGGTCGAACCACTTGCCTAGTTTAGGTCTCTCTCCCCCCTTAGTTGAGACAATCAGCCTCCAGAAGCTAGCCATCTGCAATCCACCCCACGGCTGCAAGAGATAACATCGAAACCGTGCCATGCTCAGCAAACGCCACAAATGTACCAGGGGACAAAATAAGGTAAAGGTAGGGCAAGTCCTCCCATGCCACTGCAGACTGGAATCACTGTCTCACCGAAGAAAAGGTTTATGACGCCGACACTGCCCCTTATTGAGTCCGTACCCTCGGTTCGCCGAAGTGTAAAGTGCCGGGACTACCTACAGCTCGATAATCGATCTAAACGATCTCGACTAAGATCTGGGGCCACAAAAGATTGGCAAGAGCCACAGCTCTCCCGAAGACACCTGATGATATCTTGAGTCTGTTACATTACTTGCACCTATACAGTCCATAGAGTACAGTCGTGATGGAAGACCAGATAGATGGGGTGGGGTGAGCATAGTCCGTATGCGACCACGGGGCACGGCGTGCAGATGGTGATATATGCTCCCATGCTGCCGGCATAGGCTGGAGATCACAGCCGCAATATGCCGGTGGATGCAGCGGTAGGAACTGCCTGCTAGGGCTTATTCAAGGTTGTGGGCACGAGTCTAGGGGTTACCGCCAACCACCCCAGATGTGGCTTCGAGAACTTCCAGAGTATCAATGAAACCACGCGGTACCAGCCAACTTCCCATGCAGAAGCATGGACAGAGTGGCCGAGACACGTCCAGATTATCACGCGACTAAGAATGAGCTTTTCGAGGGAGCAACGCTGTCTCGAGAGAGCGCCATGTCTCTTGTCTCTATCCCGGGAATTACAGATCGAATAACATATATCATCTGGCATGTGAAGTTGTGTCTCCTGTAGGCAGCAAACTAGGTATAATGTCATCATCTTCTGATGATGCTGATGTCATTCTATTTATACCGAGATCAAGGCCTACTCCCCTCTGTATTATTCGGCATGACGGCCCAACAGCAGCCCGCTGTAATTGTTGCTATCACTACCTACATGTATATGAGAGAATCCTCACATGTTTACACTCAATAGCTCTGATAATATAGTGTTAGAAATTAAAAAAGTAGCCAGACGTTAGCGTTGAGATATTCACATGTACCAATATAATGTAAGGTAGCCGTATCGTGTACGTCAGATGG
The DNA here is from genome assembly GCA_022695795.1 of Biscogniauxia marginata. NCBI lineage: Eukaryota > Fungi > Ascomycota > Sordariomycetes > Xylariales > Xylariaceae > Biscogniauxia > Biscogniauxia marginata. The sequence goes on along the minus strand of MU404096.1, from coordinate 115,437 downwards.
CAGCAGCCGTCCGGCAGGGCCAACTTGTTATAGATTATCGCAGTTAGCTTTATACAAGGCCCGATATTTAGCTACAGGATTACATATGGGCATTTATATAGGCGCACATGTATTTGTAAAGAAGATAACTAGGCAGCATGTAAGCAACGATCATTATTTCTATGGAAGTATCTAAAACAAGTAATTGTCAATAGAAAAGTGTATAGAAGACTACTTCCGAATATTAGTGGGACTTGTACAGAGCTAACTGTAATTAATAATCCTGGAATAGTTTACATACGGAGATCCCTAACAAGGATACTATGTCGGTATCTATATCTTTGAACTAGGCCCCACAATGTAACCTTGGGGGTGGTGTCTGCCCACTTGGGAGGCAAAGGGGGTCCGACCTTGGCACTCCCCAGACCTTACCCCAAGGTGGGTAGACCTTAACTAAATAATTCCGACGCAATTCTGCTTTAACCATTTTCACTTTCCCATCTTTCACCCTGTACCCGAGCCATATTTGCATCTCACATCTCACAACTCACCTTTCACCTTGATTAGCTGTTATGCTACGTGAGTTTAATTAAATCATCCAGTGGCTATGAGTCCTAGACAGACGACTGGTTATCTTTGAGACACAAATTTTGATTCTTGCATCAACCGTGTTATCACAAGCTCTGGATCCGAAGCCTAGCCTCGTCTATTAATATACTCAACCTTATCACCTCCTGCGAGCTTCAGCATCACAATACACGTTTTGCATGTGGCCGGTAGGGTCTAGCGATCGGCAGCAACTCACGGGTACAGTCATCATCCTTGGCCGCAGCTCAGCTGGGTAGCTACGTGTAGCTGGCCAGTCAGTCTGCAAGGCACTTCGTGCCCAGAGCCACAGGGTTGCTCTCCGTCTTCGACTCCCACCCTTGTCACCTGCATGACTACCCGGTATAATCTCTCTCTTACACCAGATCCTACGGTAATCCGATTCCTTCCCAGAAACATGCCACGGCCATAGGGTGATTGCTTGGCGGCCTCCGCAGGAATCGACTATTTCCAACAACTTAGGACTACAGACAGAGTCAGTAGTATGGATGAGAGACTCTTGTTGGGGGTCGGAACTCAATAAGTTCCCGTTACTTCCCGATCTCCCATTAGTGATAAGAACTTAAGCTGAATAAGATTAGATGTGATATGTTAGAGATATACGAGATTCTACACTACACCCAGATCGCTCAGTCCGTCGCCGCGCATTTTAACTTCGGACCTCCGGTTTAAAGTCTTGGGATAACTGAGCTACATGTAATTGCAATACGATTTTCGTTGGAAAATGCACCAACACATGTTACGGCGCTTCACACCTAGCTAGGTGTGACGGAAAACCCGGTTTTCCTCCGTGACAACCTTGAGGTTCAGATGCGTCTCGTGATGATACGTAAAAACTCGGTGCCTGATGAGTAGCCCGTAGATTAGGTAGCTATCGAACCTACATGCATACACGATCTCATCTTCATGTTGTGGTAAGCTCCTGGCTCTGAAAGCACCTCACATTACATGTATCTAACGGTCTACGACGTCTATCGTCGCTACTCAGATTATTTGTGCATCTTCAGGAAAAGCATGCCATAGCCTTCAAAAGAATATTGTCAAGCTTTTCAGACTGGAACACGAATGTTATATTCCCTTGCGTATAATGTAGAGGCCTATCGACCGGCCAATGCAGATAAATCGGCATGGAATATATGCCCTCTTCGGCATCTGCTATCTAGGTAGGTAGCTATCTGATAGAAGAGGCTAGATCCAAGACCTCTTAACATCAAGTCCATTGCTTATCGGACAGTGATTCCGGATCCGGATACAATCTCCCCATCGTGGCCAACAGAATAATCCATGACGAGTGTCAAGCAGCTCCGAGATCTTACATCATATTGTTTTCTTTAGTTGATGGGCTTGGCTACGTATCGCCACCCACGATAATACCTCGATTCCCCGTACATTGGTTCAAGACGGACATAAACGTTGGAGATAGGAGTATGAAGGTCCAATTGGGCTCGTCGCACCGCCCATCATGCCCGCAGCGGATATCCTAATCTCCGTCGGACGGTCTTGAATTCCGTGTGCTAGATTGACTAATTCAAAAATGTGTCTCTGACTGTGCCGCCCAAGCTAAACCCTTTCGCGGTGATACGGCATTTTCAATATCCAAGGAATAATGTCCAGCCCTCCCAAGGAAACAGGATGTAAGGTTCTCACCTACTTCGATGAATAATCCATTCTTGAACCCCCCCCCCCACGTATCCCAGAGCCCCATCGCTATTGGGCTGGATTTTCAATTAATAAGGTCAAAGGAAAAAGTCTTACCAACCCGTTTCCTCATACACCGATGCCTAGTGCAACCCTTGCCTGCATTAGGTTTATCGCATATTTCGCGAATTTACGAATGATGGACGCGGATCCAGATTCCGGACTATCAGAAGGGCTGTTTATGTCTCCCCCATCCACCCAGCCTGCCTCTTACATGCTTAACATGGCTGTGTTACAAACACGACGTAGCCATACCACCCTCCCCCGGAACGGTCCCTCTTACATACATATAATATGTAGGAATGCAGGTAAGACAGACGAACCAATGGGCCCAGATGTACGGACCGTGGAGTCGGACCGAGAGGCAGTTATCCTGACGCGCTGGTTATAACGTCCGGGATAGGAACGCACCCGAAAAAACCCTCCGGATGGCTGGTTCGCACCGTAGTCGTACAGTAGGGGGGCGTGTGCGTCTTGTCCTGTACATCATCGGAAGCCGCGGCATGGTGGCAGGGAAGCCAGAACAAATGGGCTACAAGGAGACAAGACGCCATACTTACCCGAGCAGCTTGTTACTGATAAACGGATCGAACATTATGCCCCTTCGCGGGAACTCGCGAATGAAGTAACTCGTCCTAAACTACGGTGATTATTGGGTATCACGAATGTATTTCTACTATGTGTCCTCAAGTGTTGACTGTAAAAGTGCGAAGACTAGGTACCCAATAATGTAGTTTGATCTCGTGAAACTCTTTAAAAATGACTGTCTAGTCTAAACATACAAGTGAGAGAGTTGCCTCTTTGGGAAGTTTTGATGATCTAATTAGTGGGAATTGATGAAGAGAAGAAAAGAGAAAAGTCAGAAAACACAGCAGGAGAAGAGATAAGCAAATGGCGCTGAAGGAGAAAAGAGGCAGGGCGGGGGAGGCTTTTGTAAGAACTCCGAGACCTGCTCATCCCCCCTTGGTTTCTCAACTTGTCTCGTCTCATAATTCTGCCTTGTACATAAATCCGTCGGCTTCCCCGCGTTCCTGGAATAAATGAAATAGGGAAACGCATCTAGGTTATGCCCAAGACTGGCCGTTGGGCTTCCTCCGCATGACGCTGCGCTTAAGACGACGTACCCGGCTCGAGGAAGAGAGAACTAAAGGATCACGAGAGTGTCAGCAAATCAATCAATATTATATGACGGGGGAAAGGAAGGGAGAGCGGGGTTTAATAGGGGGGTGTTCGGGCAACGACGACGACGACGATGAAAGGGAGAAGAAAGAAAAAACACCCACCCAGTGAAGGTAGTAGGCGGGACGGTGATGAAACCATCAGTGTCCCACCAGACCGCGTTTCCGGCGGCGTTGCCCGAGGTGGGCACGCCCAAGGCCTCGCAGACGTCGATGTGGTCCTGTGGGATGGGGTAGTCGATAAGGCGCTCGGGGGCCTCGATCAGCGTCGCCGCCAGGCCCATCTCGACGTGCCACTCGATGTGGCAATGGAGGAGGAAGACGCCGGGGTTGTTGGCGACGATACGCAGGACGACGTGCGAGTGCGCGTACACGTCCACCGTGTCGCGACGGGGCGGCACCGGGTTCCCGGCCCAGTCGCTGCCATCCCAGTCCCCGGCGTTGCTGAACGGCCGCTCAAGCACCTGGAACTGGTGCCCGTGCAGGTGGAACGGGTGCACGCCCGTGTCGTTGTTGTTGATAACGATCTCGAGCACCTCGCCGTACGCCACGGTGAAGGCGCCCACCGACCCGTACGCCTCCACTTCGGTGTTGTTGCCCCCCAGCGAGGCCACCGAGTACAGCGTAGGCACCGTCTGGTCAATGAAGGTCGACCCGTTGAAGCAGGCGCGCGGGTAGCCGTTGGCGTCTTGGCAGTAGTCGAAGTTGAGCACCCAGTGCTTCGTGACGGGCCCGTATGCGGGCTGGTTATCGTAAGGCTGGAACTGGACGTCATTGAACGGCTGGAACGCAGACACGGAAAACGTCGGGATGGCGGTAACAGCATCGCTTGTGCTGTCGTCGGAGCTGATCGTCAGCGCGCCCGTAAAGTTGTCGTGGAAGGCGGCGGATTCTTGCTCGCTCGTGTAGTCGCGGTTGGTGTCCAAGGCCAGCAGATATGGGTAAATATCGTCGCTGCCACTGGGCGTAACCAAGATATCGTAACGTTGAGAAGCCGATATGCGTAGTTGATCCACAGTTTGCCTTCGGACGTAGGACGCGTCAATCATGACTACATCCATAGAAAGGCTCTCAAAGGAGATGAAAGCAGCCGTTAGCGCAGAAAAGTTGATAATGCGGATCCGGTAGGTCTTGCCAGCCTCTACGGGAATCAGGCCATTGGCACCTTCGTTTACAGTGATGCTGTTTGGATGTGGAGGTAGAAACTCAGTGTTGTTAGGCTGAAGCATTTGCTGCACCAATGCTGGTGTCTGCGAGTGATACCTAGCCAGGTTGTCAACAATCTCGGAACTAATATATAAAAATCATAATGGAATGAATAACTTGCCAGTCAGACACCGTAAGGATTATATCCTCATCATAGTCATTGAGGTATGGATCTGCCGGGTCGTGGACGATAAGGGGTCCACGAAGACCATCGGGATATTGTCCCATGTTATGTGAGTGATCTTCATTGTAATTAGTTAACATAAAGTCGGGCCGGCTTTCGTTTTCACTTACACCAATATGTACCCGCGGAATCAGCCTATAAAGATTTAGCATTCATTTGATTTCCTGATGACTTGAGCTCTGGTGGGTTTCCGAGCTTACCAAAAAGCTATATGAAATCGAGTATTCAGGCGGCACAGGGCACTGGTTAGAACCAGCGGCACCATCCATAAAATTTGAGTTGATTTGGTTGATTCCATGAAAGTGAAGGCCGGTGGTTTCGTTTACAAGCTTATTTGTCATGTTGATGACAATAGTATCACCGACGTTGGCTTCAATTAGCGGACACGGCCATTCGTTGTTGATACCTATTATCGGTCTATTAAAGCCATCAGGAGCACCAGAAACCCATGTCACATTCCAGTCATACGTAACCGTAGCTGCCCAAGAGCCAACTGCCTGTGACAGTGTGGCAAGCGCACCGAGGTACGCCTTATGCATTTTGCCAAACTGATATTGGGCCCTGGCTCGGGAGGGTAGTAAAGAAGGACAGGAAACAGAATGAGAGAAATAGTAGTGACAGACAGGAGTAAAGAAGGATCGTTGGAAAAAATTTATTGATGCAGGTTCTCCAAGGGCTTTTTAATCGTATATCGGAGGTCTTCTCCTGATAGATGATGACTAGAAATCGCATCTATTAGGCATATGAACGCCATGGCGTACGCCTTGAAGAATCTGGTTCCTAAAGCTTCGAAGGCTTCAACATTTCAAATTCACGTTAATTAAGTTATGGTGGAGGGCCGAAGGGGGGTAGGCTCTCCGCGTAGCTTCAGGGCCCTGTATACTAAGAGAAGGGACAATGCTCAGGTGTTCTTGGTATCGGTCATATGATGGAAGTCCCCGATACGAAATCTAATATGGTGAGATATTGATGTGAATGACCTTCCACTCCCTTCTGAGTTATGTTTGAATAGAAAGCATGTGGTTGCCATCCGCCAAGAAATACTTGAGTTCCGCTAATTTTCGAATTAAGGGTTTCCGAAGTTGTATACCAAGCTTCGGATCTAAGGCTGGAATGTATGTAATACGGAAGATGCAGGAGAGCCAAAGGTGCCCTCGAGTGGTGGGAGTTCTCAATCATTGGTTTGGCAATCTTGCATTTGCGGCGGCTATCTAAACTTAAAGTAGTTATAGCTCTAGTAGGAATCATAGCTAAACCAGATAACTGGAACAGTATTTACCGGATTACGCGTTCTAAAGTAAACTTAGCTTCGTTGGTAGAAGGCGAATTCGTTGAGCTGTTGCGCTATGATCTCTGGTCAGCTATGTGCCGGGAGAATGACGGTTTGAGTCTGGCGTTGGAAATATACTCTAACAATATCCGGTATCGTAGCTCTACAGAAAGACCACTCGCAGCTAGAGTCACGGTTCTTGCGGATATGAAACATTAGGACTGATATCGGATCACTTTATAAAACAGGTTTGCCGACCTGACGAACGAGACCTCAGACCACGCCCACCAGCAATCTCATAAAGGCCATACCACTATTACATCCCATTCATATTATTCTTTAAATGAAAACTTCAGAATTATTCTTCTTGGTCTCAGAGTATAATGGTGTGGCCGAATATCAAATATAGATGCACAGAGCTATTTTGCTGAATTTATCTCCAGGCATACGACACACCTTTATAAACTTGATAGGACATATTCCTAACGTTACCACTCGGCTAGAGAATTTGATTATGCGTTGAAACTGGTCGATTTCTATTCTATACAGGCACTGTTGGATAATATTTGTAAATGCTGCAATATGATAGGCAAAGTCGCAAGATGCTAAATAGAATTCAGCACGGGAAGCAATAATAAGCTTTGATCTTAGATAGAGCTTATTGGGTGGGCAATGCACCAATGACTATATTTAAAATTTCCGCTAGCTATGCTGGAGTTGCGCTCCATCGGTATTGCAACTATGGACTCCAGTCTTATTAAGAACGCTTTGGAGACAACTGTGCTGGGCTTGCGGCAATCTTACAAGCAACCATGGCCGCCTTACAATAGCCCGGCTTCAGCGGTCTCGCAAATAGCTGCCACACGATTGTCCAACAAGTCTCACTAAACTAGGGCTAAGGATTTGTATCTTTTGCCGAGTTACCTTGCTGATTCTAAACGCAGATTTCATTCTCGGTACAAAATGTTTCTATCGAGTTCAAAATCTTAAAACTGCTTTATGCATATAATTCTTATAGAACCTACCTACTTATTAGGAAAATGAATGAAAAGCGAAATACAACATATATATTACCTCAAATAGCGCTTAAATGATTGGCATAGTGGTGTCGATGTCTAGAAGGCTCTTTAGGGGTTGGAATTTGAAGAATCATTAATATTCCATATGATATGAGGAGCTATCTGAGGTAAGTGCATATTTTATGCACATATACTAGATACCTATATAACGGTGGCCGGGTTTTCTTCGGCAACTCTCTATATCCTCCGAAGTGGGTCCACAGTAATCACCTGCACATAAGCGTCACCTAGCTAATGCCCCCCTGTCATCTTCAACGGGCTGACCTCATCACGTAAGCTGACTGTTGACCATATTCCAGCTTTCCTCAAAACCGCACTTCTCTCACAGATAATTTCGCAATTCTCAGAGCGGGAACTTCTCCAGTAAAATCGCTTGGAACCCGTAAAACGGCCTAGAATCCCCTCGGTGTGGTCCTTCGTCTAGTACATTTACCGGCGACCATGAGAGCGATCGTTGCGGTGCCCGCCACGTTCGGGCTCGTCTACAGGGCTTATTCGCACAACTCGCTGACGCCGTTCGGCATCTTCGTCGCGGCGCTGACCGCGGCCGCCCACGCGATTCATCCGTGGAATCTGCCCTTCGTCCTGCTCTGCGTCTTCTTCCTCGCGGGGACGCGTGCCACGAAGGTGAAGAAGGACGTGAAAGCCGGCCTGACTCTCCACTCGCAAGGCAGCTCCGGGGGCGAGGGCCCCAGGACGCACGTGCAGGTTCTCGCCAACTCGTTGATGGGTTCCGTCCTCACACTCATGCATGCCTACCAATTGCGGCTGAGACGAGAGTCGATTGTTGCTAGGGAGCTCCCAGACGGCTCCTTTTGTTATAGCTGGGGAGGCGATCTTCTGGTCGTTGGGATAATCGCCAACTATGCCGCCGTGTGCGCCGATACCTTTTCTTCAGAGCTGGGTATCTTATCCCGCAGCACCCCTAGATTAATCACCTCCCTTTCCCTACGAAAGGTACCCCGAGGTACTAATGGGGGCGTGACGCTCTGGGGCCTAGTTGCCGGGCTTCTCGGGTCAATGATTATTGTTACGGCATCCCTTTTATTCCTCCCATTGTGTACTGAGCAGACCAAAGGAAAAATTGGAGGTGGTGATTCCTGGACTGTCAGCCAAAAGGCCACCTTTGCATGGGGTCTCACTATCTGGGGAGCACTGGGAAGTCTGCTTGACAGCTTTCTCGGTGGCTGGCTACAGCGAAGCGTGCGTGACGTGAGGACCGGGAAGATAGTTGAAGGCGAAGGTGGCGTCCGTGTCTTGGTATCTGCTGACGGAAAATCCACTTCTGTCGAACAGTTCAAGAAGAGCGCGGATGTCAAAGCTAGGTTACTTCAGGGAGAAGGAAAGGATGCCGTTGAGAAACAAGCGTCGTCGGCAGTAGACGAGAGCACTGCGGCGAAGAACCCTTATGACCCGAAAAATAAGCATCGCAAGCCCAGTTTCGGTGATGCCAAGCCTACACGGGTAACCGAGAGTGGAATTGACTTATTGGACAACAACGAAGTCAACTTCCTAATGGCTTCTATTATGAGCATTGGAGCCATGGCAGTGACTGGGTGGTACTGGGGAATACCGCTTAGCAGCATTGTACCAGCCTAAGGATCTTACGAATGCTCTCCGTATTGGAGGATAGTTCATCTGGCTACATCTAGGGTATTAATGAGTTGTTACGCGGATGCAATGATGGATGTAATTCTGGGCTCACACTGGCATTTGGAAGCGGCCTTCTGATTTGGAAGGAGGGTGAGCTTATAATACCCTACAGTACTCGTATTATCAACGCTCGATACGATTTTTCACTGTGGCTGAAATTTTATAGTGGGTTCTATTTCACAATTTGGAGTGATTCTTTGCATCTAGAAACCTGTGACGCTCTTAAGTGAGGTTCTGCTTGCTTGCGAGTAGTGCTATGGATAATCAGGATCTGGATAATTAGCCCATTCTCTTTCAGAAGAACCAAACGCCGTTAGATTTCCTTCCTTCGGTTCCAATTCGAGAACGACGACTTCGTTATCGGCACCTGGTTTGACGATGGTACCTGGGAGGTATAGGGATTGCTGGGGTCCAATAACCCAATATCTACCGAGGTTAAACCCGTTAACCCAGACATTGCCTTTCACCCCATCTGGTACCGCCAAAAATGTGTCTAGAGTGGCCGGGTCGGTGCTTTCATCACCTTCAACTTGGAAAATGCCGCGGTAGAACACGGGTGGCGATCCTGCGGTAACCGGCTCGAAAGAGGCCTCGTTTAGTAGTGGAGGCGCGTCAAGGGGCAGTGGAGAGATGTCCCATCCAGAAATCACAGTCGATCCTATCGTCACGTTTCCCACAATGCCCTTGTATGGATCTTCAAGTGCGACAAAGGTGCCAGACTCGCGGGACCAGTAGTCGACCCTCCCAAGATTCTCGATTAAGAGCTGTAATGTGTCACCGGGCTGGAGGGACAGCGTGACTTGTGCCGGGCTGGAATAAGTACTATCGGTGACTCCCTCTCGCAGGCCGTTCACGTAGACAATCACACGATCCCTAGCACGATCCCCCGGCTGTAGCACGCCGGCTACTGTACTGTTGACTCTGTGCTCGTAGAGAATTATCCCGTATGCTTGATCAAACTGCTCCATAGTCATGGGCGAAAGAGCCGAAGTCTTGCTCTCCAGCGTACCCAAGAGAGGAGTCATCGGCGCGAGGCTGAAATTGGCGATCTCGAGACGGGGCAGGTTAGCCGGCGGCTCCGGAATGCTCCCCGCGGGGACATACTTCTGTATCGTGTCACGCAGCGTGAAGTAGAGGTTGTTGGTGCGGCCGCTCTCGTCCAGCGGCGAGCCGTAGTCGTAGCTCGTCGTGAATGCGGCAGTGAAATTCTTCCAGATGGCGCCGTTGCTAAAGCCGAAGTTAGTCCCGCCGTGGAACATGTACAGGCTGATCGAGTTGTTGGCCCCCAGCACGTAGTCCAGGTCCGTGACGAACTGCTCCACCTGCGCCGGGCGGCCGACGGTCGTGTTGTGCACGTTCGCCGACCCCCAGAAGTCCGGCGCCAGGGTGTAGTATTCCCCGTCCATGAGCGGTCCTAGCTCGCTTGGCTCCGTGATGTACTTGTCGCGGGCGGCGAAGCCGCTCCAGGGGTCGCCGTCTATCTCGGCGAGCACGCCGGGAACCTCGCCGCCGGCCAGGGTCCAATCGACGCCGCCGTCGTTAGTGTAAAGCGGCACCTCGAAGTTATCGAGCAGAATGTCCCTCAGCCCCTGCGTGTAGTTGTGGTTCTCGCCGTACGACCCGTACTCGTTTTCCACCTGGACCATGAGCAAAGGCCCGCCCCTCGTAACCTGCAGATCCTTTAGATCACCTGCCAGCCGCTCCAAGTAGCTCTTCGAAGCATCCATGAAGGGCGCGTTGAATGTCCGGACCTGCATCCCGGGTATCTGGCTCAGCCAGGCCGGGAAGCCTCCCCATTCGCGCTCGCCGCAGATGTACGGCCCGGGCCGCAGCACCACATTCAGCCCTTCCTCCTGGGCGATCCGGAAGTACTTGGTGATATCGTTGCTCTCCTCGTCGCTCCTCCACTCGCCCTGCTTCGGCTCCAGGAGGTTCCAGTATACGTAGCTGAATATCGTATTCAAGCCCATGGCCCGCGCCTTGGCAAGCCGGTCCCGCCAGTATGCTGGCGGTATTCTCTGCGGGTCCATCTGCCCCCCGATAATGACATACGCTTCCCCGTCGAGGTAGAACGAGTTCCTGTCATAGGTAAATGCCGGCGCTGCCGCCGATTGAGTAAGCGATGGTGTGGCCGTCACATCTCCTATCGAGACGACGAAGGCTAAGAGCACCCCTGCTACGAAATTCTGACGCCAACCCATGTTCAAGCCCTTCTCTGATTGATATAATCACAATAAACCTAGGTACCTAACTACTCTACCTGAGGCCGTCCATTTCTAATATCCCACACCCACTGTTTATAACAATGGCGATATCTTAAATACATATACGGACTACGGCGATCTCTTCCCCGCATTAGAAAGATAGCTTGTTTTTTTTTAACCGGGCGAGATAGCGAGATAGACCAACTGTTAAGGTGGTATCGAGACGAAGGGCCCTTCGTATTCAAAGTGTTCCGTCACGTTGAAAATAAACGTTACATTTCTCTACCCCCCTCCCCAGGTTCCTTGATTGAGAACCCGTTCACCTAAACCAACCTAACCCCCCACAGTGTAGCAACTATATTGTATGGTGGATTAACACGAGCGAGCCCGAAAAGGGTTAGGTAATCAATCATATGCCTGTCAGTCACTTATGCAGCCCTATCAACGATATACACAAGCATTACAAGAGCTTCCTTATTCGCTATCGCCTCTTCGGCAGGGCAAGTTACGTTTCTGACGCTGGATCGGCGCCTCGTTACATTTCGGAGGACGATAGCAGAGCCGCCCCGTAGCTGCTTGCCGATGGTGGCATCCCTGGAAGCGATATGGCGGATGCGCATAGATGGTAAAGGGAGGGAGGATGATAGGCATAAAACTGAGCTGTAATACTAAGGTGTCTGGGAGTAATGATAAGGAGAAGCGAGAACAGGACTCCCCAGTTCACTTCATACTCAAGACGAGGAGTCCCACCCGCTCCCTTGTATAATGAAAGTAATGCTCTCTCTCTGATTGCACACACGCCGTTCGTAGGAAACGTGCCGGAATAACAAGCGACGCCTCTTTGTCCAGCAAGGACGTCCTAGCTATCCCGTACAGCGCCCCCAATCACCTCCTAGCCGAGGAGCAGAGTCTGCCGGCACGATATAGGGTATGCACTATCGTAACAATCCAAGTTGTTTCCCGTTTCCTCATAACACGAACACGACTCCCAGCTTCTGTTTCGTGCAAACAGCCCCGATAGCAAAATAGCCTAGGCTAGCTACTATGGACAGGGAGAGAAAAGGAGCTGCCGCCCTTCAAATAAAGACCGGTGAGGATACATACTCGAGCCCCCTTCGTTCTCTCTGTGAGTATATGAAAAGAGTCCTAAGTACAGCGTCGAGGCGTATAGCCCCCCCTCCTCCCCCCTTCTCCGGGGTTTTCTTATAATCAGGAAAATTGTGTAATAGAATAAGAGATCCGGCGCCATCTTAAATCGGAGCAGCAACAGTCCTCAGCTATTTGCGGAGATGCCACAATATACAGCTCTGCAAGATCATGCTAGTCACGTCGATAAGAAGTGCTGCGAGATCCTTCGAACAGCTAAGTAGCTGAAGCTTAGGTATATATCGTGTGTTCGTTGTGACTTCCTACACTGTAGGCAACCAGCTAGCCATGATGACCCGGGGGAGCCTCAACTAAAAGCGAGCGGGAGGAGAAGAGAGGATCGAAGCTCGTTCGGTGGATAGGATCAATATTAAATAGTCTAATGATGCTAATTTCGTCGAAAATAACCTTTTCTCTCTATTCTCTATTGGGAAAAGAAAAGAAAAACCCCAGCCCAGGAAACCAAAGTAGCTCTTTTCATAGCAGAGCCGGCTATCGTAGCCCAACATGCAACACGTCTCTTTTTGACATCGTATCTAGATACTCCAACGCCTCCACGCTTTTCTATGCAGCACATCTAGCGTTCATACGTTCACCATTCTCTCTAAACATCCTCCAACTATGCCCCAGATACTTCCCTGGTTTCGGGTTTATCGTTCTGATATGTCAAATATCCTCTCGACACCCTTCCATTCACCCTTGGCCCTCTCTTCCCAATAGCTTTCCTTTCCGCCTTTCATCCTCCATAGCTCTTCGCCGTCAGGGCCATCCGGAACCTTGACGAACCACTTGGGCTTGTACTCTTCACCCTTTGCCTCCATATCTCTCCTTCTCGCTCGCTGTGCTTCTTCGAGGCTGACTTTCCAGTTCTCGGCATCATCAAGTTTTCCCTCTTCCGCGAGCCGCTGGTCAGGACGAAGTCTGCTATCCGTAGGCGCCAGGCGGTCCTTCTCGACAGGCGTGATTTCATTCAGGCTCGCAGCGAATGTCGTCATGCCATATGTATTCGCCGCATTGGGGACCAGTTCGCCGACTTTCCATATTTCTTGTCCAGAGGTTTTGCCCGCCTCGACAACTTGAAGGGATTTGGTCCACGTCCCCGTCAAAGTCGTGCCAGTGCTAGCACCGTCAGGACCGAGTATATCGACATACACATCCTCGCACCGGCCACCAAACATGCCCTTTGCTCGGAATTCGATATTCGCTTTAGCACCCGTAGAGTCATTGCATATAGTCATATTCCCGACTGGTTCAACGTACTTCTCGCCCATAACTACGTTTCGCAGAAACATGGTTCCAATAGCCCAAGAGTAAAGCTCGTCAGTACCATCTGGTAGCCGAAGTGCTACACGAACCCGTCCTTCGGTAGTTATTTCAGCACTTTTACCCCAGAACTTCTGTGCTGGCGCGGGACTTTGAGCTAGTGACCAAGATGCGGCGTCGGCATGCAGAGCCAGTCGAACAGGACGGTGCGTGACTTTCTCTACGAGGAGGCGGAAGCCGCCGGGTACCTCGCCTTCCGTGCGAAGCAGCTCAAAGGTTTCACCAAGAAGGGGGTTAAATGGCTTGCGAATAGCACGCTCTCTCGCACGATTGGCACTGATCGACGAGATCGCAAAGGCAGTGACGAATAGAAGGCGCTCCTTTGGAGCCTTCTGTTGCACTGCCTTGTCTAGGAGCTGCGCATATTCCAGTTGCTCGGCTACTCTCTGGAGAAGAGACGTGGGCTCATTAGAAGAGACGGGCATGCTGATCGTGCTCAAATCTTTGCCAACATTCTTACGAAGGAAGGCGATGAGACTAGGCGGCGGCACAGTAGCCGGAGGGATGGTCTTACGTCGGTCGACAGCGATGTCGACAGGCAAGGGACTGAGGGATTTTGGTTTCGCAGGGTAAAAAGCGGCTGCACCAGCCATACTTGCTGGCTCTGCATCTTCATCAGCGGAGAGGATCGAGGAGGAATCGTCGTCGATGGAGGCATCGTCAGCAACCGAGTCGTGAGAATCTTCTGCCTCGCTCCCACGGCGGTCAATCATCATAACCTGTGGTCTGCTGTCATCTTCACCTGCCTCGGCATCGAAGAACTCGTCTACCGACATTGAGGACTCCATGCTCATCCTTGAAGTTGAAGATTTGGGCATAGGAATACGTCGTCGCTTGCTACTGGCGATCACATTGGTAAAGTCCGCAACGACGGTGTCCAGGTCACCGAGAAGTGCCTCGCAGTGGTCCTGCGTAGTCTTTTCTACCGACCCGTTCGGCTTGATCGTTGAAGCTGAATTGGGGGCCGGGACAGCCAAAGCTGAGGATACCGACGGAGTTAACGAATTAGGAGTAAGAGGTGAAGCACTCGTCTTGCGCTTCCAAAACGGACGTTTTTCCTGTGCTGATGAAGCGAAATAACTGTCACCCTCCTCCGGGAGGTCTGGCGTCCCCGGTGCTAGATGCGAGCTTCCCGGGCGTTGGGATTGCTTCTCGGCGGCCAGGTCCTTGACCAGGCGACGTAGAGCATCCCGCGTACCAACAATACGACTGACAAGAGCCTCAACTTGCTGCCATTCCCGATCCTCCTCGTGATGCGTCGTGTTCGGTGGGATCGAATGAGCTGGAGGTGCGACACTGGGTTTCTCACGAGAGGTCCCTATCTCCGGTTCAAGTCCTCTTGCGATCTTACTAGCCTTCTCTAGAGCCCGGGCCCAATCATTGAAGTCCTTGACGGTAGGTGCTCGGAGATGCCATACTTCGGCCCCTGAATCGATGCTGATGTCTCGCCGTTGCTCATCGGCAGCAATGGCAGCTAGACTGAGGGGAATCGCACCCCTGAGGGCCGAGGAGTTGCGGTTATGAAAGTATGATAGCGTACACGATGAATAATCTAGAGAGAAGAACCTCCGAGCATATCCTTGGCCCTTCTTCCTTCGTCTCTTCATCAGTATGCCGGTGTGATATGTAGACGATGCTGCCAGTCCATCAGAAGGCCCGGCAATCGACCCGGGTCGACCTCCAGGGACATTATTGGGAAGGCTATCGGTAGACTCGGAAACCACACCACCTGTCTGTATATTCTGTTTTGCCAGGCTTGTCTTGCTCGCATTAGCAGTCGAGCCGGACTGCAGATTGGCGAGGTAGGTAACTTGGGGTGGTGCACCAGTCGGGTAAGTAAGGAGGACGAACGTGGCGGTTTTGGAGGTTTGCTTCGAGAATGTATTGTCAAGTATCAAGCCGTAATTTCCCCCATGTCCGCTCAGCACATCATAGGTTCCCATAGACACCTTGTCGGCTTCACATTTCCCGTACCATTTGATGGGAATAAAACCCTTGCTAGCCAGTTGCTCCTGGGCGGTGCTAGCATCTTTCTTGAAACGACTGCCCTTATTGCCATCTACTTGTTCGAAGGAGGTGTTCGGGTCGCCGGGAACGGTGGTCAGGTTCGTGGCTCCGGAGCCGGGGTGCTTGACTATGCCGAAGTTGCTAAGGGGACAGGGTTATCAGCCTCAGTGAATTGCCTCGGGGGGTTGGCCAGAGGGTAGCAGGCATTTGAGGACGTGCTTACATGGACTTCTTATGCGGCTGTAGACTCCAGGAGATGGTGTTGCCTTCGTCGACCTTGACCCATCGAACGATGTAAGACTGGTACTGTTAGCGGCTAGCAATCCAAGGGTGATGGCCATGGTGCGGACGTAATCCGTACCTTGCTATGGATCTCCAATTGCTCGATTCCGGCCATCTTTCAGACGGTTGGCATACGGGTTCGCTGGAACGTGTCATGCAAAATCGTAGGTAGATGGATAGATATGTTCGTTGGATTGCTGGAGGGCTGAATCTGACACGATCTAGTTCGAAGGTCTAGTTCGAGGGGGGTGTTGGCAGCCAGTGAGTAGTAATAAGATGCGTGAACCGCAGCCAAGCGCCGAAGGGTCGGTTTGATAGGATACCAGTGGGCAGGACGCCCTGGACCCCTGTCCCTGTCCAACAGCAGCTGTCGATGGTTGTCTCGCTTAATTAATTACGTAGCTGCGCAGATCATCTCAACGTTTTCCCCTATGATTCCTAGGTGGGTCGCAGAGTTCATGTGTAAATTAATCCATCTTCGAAGAGAGGGAGATAGGGAGGGAGAAAACCGGTGCAGAAAGGGGGGGTTTTGAAACAGAAGCAAAAAAAGAGAAGAAAAACCGAGCTTTTAGATTGGCTGGGAAAAAAGAACAAAGTGGCTACTACCGTTCATTCGGTAACTTAATCAGCCTTAAACCCAGCCGCAACTCCAGCCTCGACTCAGCTGAGGTCACCATTCCAGGTTCCATTAGGTAGGTACAGGTACCTTAGGTACCTACTAACTGTATTAATCCATTGCATTCATCACATTTCGTATTTATTATTCCTTCCTTCCGTCATGCATCCCAAAGCTTCTGCCTAGGCAGGTACTGAGTAAGTATAACAAATTAAAAAGACTGTCACATGCAGCTACTACGACAGAATTCGCATTATGTAGGTAGCTACTACTGTTACTATTATTGTGTGCCTTACATACCCGAATAGACAGAGCCGAATTTCGGGCCTGCATCTGACTGACAATCGCAAGTCGGCTTCGCATGCGGATTTTCACAAGAGAAAAGGCGCTAGCATAAAGAACCCCATGACTTGGGTAGTGCTTATTACACTCTACCAATCGGCTTCAACCAGAATTCTTTTTTTGGTAGAGCCTGTTTCGATTTAGTCCTGTTAACACCATTCCGGTATATAGCAACTTTTTTATGGCCCTCGTATAACCAATATTACATACCTAGGTAACGGAGTACCTATATCACCCGAGACAAGTCATGACTTCCGTTTGATACCGCGTCTGTCTTGTTACCTGGGTAGTAATAACATGAGGCAGCCACTAATATTGTTAAAGCCTCAATCCGCCGCCGCCGACTTCAGCCGGCCCACTCCTAACCTCCACAGCCGCTGTCACCGCCTTAGTGAGACCGCTATTGTGTGTTTTCTTGCGAGTGTGGGTGATAGGATTCCGGAACATATAGCTCTCATCTAAAGACATGATTCGTTATCATGTTACTATAGCTTGTCTCCTAAGATACCTACCTGAGTTCTATTGTGAAGCAGCTTTCGTATTGAGTGGTGATCATAGATTATATCTATGGTTGTTCCTAGCGGGTCTATGCCCTCTCACATTTACATATCAAAATCCGCCGCTGATCATGCGAACTAGTACAGAATATGACTCAGATGATATTTACAGTTTTGTGAGATACGACGAATGTTAGGGCGAACTCAAGTAGACACCACCCGCAGTACAAAAAGAGAAAGGAAAATAAAAAAGAGTCTCGGTCATTCTATCTCGGCTCATGACTATATTTTGGGGGGGTTAGATGCTATACGAGCGGTTTTTAAAGGACATGAGCCTCGGTAGATGATGTGGAGAATACATGTAGTGTAGGCGGTGTTCCTGAAGCGGTTAATACAGCTCATTGTAGACCCCCTCCCCCCAGTATAGAACAATAATTTGGTACGTAGAATTTGGTGGAGCAACTTAGTGATTGTACCTTGTCCTTACTAGAGACCATATAGCATGGGCTAAGAGGATGTATAGAAAACGTATAAGTTGACACGCAGAGGTGAAGATTAGTCAGTAGTTGGGCTGTATATTCATACAAAATATGTACACTTTATGTGTATGGTATTCAAAATGCGTTGGACGGAAATATCAAGTCACTACGTAAGTACACATACATGTATGCTGTAAAGCATTTTGATAACATTAGCCCCCTACCAAGGTCTTGAGTTTCAACGTTACATCACCTGCAGAATCAGACATGCTTCACGAGATTTACGACTAGATCAAGGCACAACATCATGTCCGATACATTGTGTGCTGTAATGCCCGATTCAAAAAGTACTATAAATATCTCCACTGCTGTCAAGAATTCCCATTTCCTCCTTGAAACTATCTCACAACAGAGCATCTCACGACACGGTAGAATTACAAAAAGGCGATCTTGACAATAAAAAATTAACAGACACAAAATGTCTAACACCGGTAATCGCATTGGAGCCCGCTCCATCCCCAAGAGTCCCAAGCTAGCCGCCGAACGCGACAGCAGCGTGACGGTGTTCCGGGCCGTCGATGTGGGCCAGAGCGCATTCACCAGGAAAGATATACCTCGGGCCCGTAGTCCTCCGCGCAGGGAGCTCAAACGAGAAATAGATAATTCCTCATGAAAAACAGTCAGAGAGTGCTGTCATTGATGCGCTTCTCTGCGGACGGTGAAGATAATATTATGCTCTCCTGTTTTCCCTACTTATAATTATTGGCTAGGTCAGTTCAGGGGCTGAGGGTAGTACGTGGATTATTTTTGGAGTGGATTTATGTAAAGAGAAAATAACAATAAGATTATATTACCACTATGACTATCAATGGAAGTTACTCTAGCGATGAGTATATCAGGATCCAACTATCCCTTGACCCCATATTCTTTCATCCTGTGAAGCCTCCTACCCCCTTGATTGTCAGGGTATAAGACAACGCTAGGAGCAAGGGCCGAAAGGTGGGGCTAGGTATAAGGGAGTTCCACTCGAATAGTCATCGGACCGTCATCATAAAGACATTGAACCATCATCACTTAAGTGTAGTCACCGGATCGTCATCATATAGACTTAGGGTCGTCATCGAATAAGTGTATATAAGGCCTCATAGATCCCCCTCAAAGTAGGAGGGCAGTTTCAGTCTATATCTTACCCCCCCCTCCCCCCCCGCGTATACGTACTAGACCTAACAAATTACTCCTCTCACCCTGTGTCCTACCTCAAACTTAACATTGATATAACTTTACTCACTATAGTATGAAACAAATTGTCCTGTAATGGGATATAATTACCAATAACAGTAAAGTTTTTCATGGGGTAGGATCAAGTGTGTTAGTTCAAGGTGAGTCTAGATATATGGGCGAAGCCTCATCTATATATATAGATATAGGAGACTAGAGGTCGTATAGCCCCATATTTCAACAGCTCTACTCTATCGAAGATACAACAGTAATGATCAACTCAAACTGCAGATTATTTTACTCCATAGCAACCGTCACCAGCACCCCTTCCATTTAAAGATGTCCATCATATATGAACTCAGAACAAGTGACCTGAGCCCAATTTTATTTCAATGTAAGCTACCTAAGGTAGGCATTTCAATAGGTTGAACATACCAGCTACAATACTTATTACGGAAAACTTTAGCCGCTATGTATTATCTAGCCCGAGATCCGAAACGCACGAATACATAATTATATGTACCACCGTGTCTTGAATTTCACGTCTATTTCCAGAAGAAATCCTCGATTTCGGGGAAAGTCTCGGAGAAGATCAGCGCCCGGACTTCGATGCTCTTCCTCGGCTTCGCGTTCTTGGGGGGCTGGCGATGCTTGATGCTCGAATGGACGGCATCTACCCGCGTCAGCACAAGTTGTATATAACGAGATTTATATTTCTTAATCTTCTTTTCATGTCGGGGGTGGGGAGCATAAGGTGAGTGGAGAAGAAGTATGTCTTACAAGGGGCTCTGACTCCGGGGTCTGAGTCAAAATGCTTGAAGATCAAAGCCTCGTCCGGGGATTGCTCCTTGAGGTAGTACCATTTCTGGCCTTTATCATACATGACATAGTAGTTGGACCGCGTACTGCCCGACCGGACTGAATCCGTCTCGACGAGGTCATTGGGATTAACAGTCGTGCCATCACAGACCGCGAGCGCCCACTCGTCGACGGGGTACGACAATGGTTTCCATACGCTGATATAGATGCTACTTAGCAGATGTCCTGAAAGCTATAATAATGTGAGAGGGGAATATTTACTTTACAGCCCTAATGCGTTGGCGAAGGATTTTAGCTGCGTCCTTAGGGAAGCTCTGTTGAATGCGCTGAAGGATGGACACGGGACATAAGTCTGTGTGGGCGTAGTTGGCTGGGAGATATGGTTGCGTTTGTTCGCTGATATTGATTTCGTCCGCGCTTGTCTCGATGCGACTACTACGGATCTAGGAGATAGTAAGTTCTCCATCAGATTGATGAAGCCGAATTTATATTCAACTTACTCTCCAATCATAGACAAAGACGGTGCCAACATCTGAGATTCTTGTTTGAAGCATCTCCTTGATTGCAGGTATATACTTCTCTTGAATTGTGTCTTTGTCTGGGAGATCAATGAATCCAGGGAGACGACGCATGGTGAAACCATGGGTGTCAAGCTGGAAGTCCTGGGCACGGTCTCGAAAGTCTTCTACGAGGACATCTTGCTCCGTCCAGGCGAGATTGTTCTGCCGACGATCCTGTGCATCCGGAAGCAGGTTCGTAAGAATTTGGAAAGGCCGTTCTTTCTCATAGAGAGGACTCCATTTTAGGAATCGAATCGAACTGGTCTCAACCATGATTACAGAGAATTGGATACTTCTCTTGTCCTATACGTGGAAGCTATGCAATGAGTGGAAGTTAAGTCAACACAGTATTCATACGACAGAGGAACAATATAATCAGATTCTAGACGAAGTATAAGAATCATATGTTTAATAGGGTGAAGGTCAACTCTCAGGTGATAGTGAGTACCTACCTACGTAAGCTAATTTTGCTTTCCTCTCATCTGCATTTGACCATTGTTCTCAACTATGGTATTTCTGAAGGAGCATTCATCCTTGAAGTCAATTATGTTCCTACATGTATATCGAAGTCACAAAAGCTCCAACCCCCCCTCCCCCCGATTACTGTTCCATCGATTCACTTATGCAGTAAAACCGTTTATAGAGCATCATGAACTCTATTTAATGAGCCACGGTAGACAGGGAGCAATAGATGTAACTATAATCATGATACATCTTGATAAATCACCTGTTATAATGAAGGTGTAAGCATGCACTGCTTATCATGGTTGTTGCTTTACTCTTTGGTGGGATACACAGAAAAGGGCAGAACTAGGACTTTACAACATTCGCAGTGCAGGTCAAGAAACGTCTATAGATAGCGTCTCTTAGGTACACGAATATCTATGTCAGTACATACGAAGCATAGGTAGGATTGGATAGTTGCAGTACAGTGTTTTCAAACTGTGTATCACCGCAAATGACATCGGACCGAGCACCTATGGCTTTGTCTCACGGTCATGTACTTATAATAGAGGTAAAACAAAAGATATCAGAACACGCTCACTCGCTACCACGAACACCAGCACCCACACCCCGCACCCCGTCTCCTCCGCTACGACCATCCACAAGTTCTTCGTAATGAGAGGGCGTGTCGTAAGCTGTGGTCGTAACGCAGCAGATAAGTCAATCCTTCCAGTGTAACAGCGTAGAGTAGACCATGTTTCCGAGAAAGATGTATCTTCCCCTCAGATGCCAAGGTATCATTAATGCTACCGCATTGTGCATAATTGTAGAATCCTACGATGCAATAAAGTTACCATCTCTCTCAAAAGAGGCGCATATCATATTGCGTGCGGCTTTATACCGCAACACGGCATAATCTATTTGATGGTTTGCCTGTATCACATCGAGAGGATCATCATGATTGTAGTGCCGTCTATTGCATTGAGAGAGCGAGGGGGTATGGGGAGGCTCACCTGATACCAACTGGACCTCATGCAACTCAAGATTCTCCAAGGAAAGAACCGATGTGCTGTAAGAAAGAAAGAAATTGATATAAAATGAGGGAGATATTCAACTTCATCCGAGGGTCTTGGAGCAGTCTGTCCCCATCACCTTTACTATCTTCCATTATCATCTTACAACACTTAGTGATTCTTTACAAAAGAAAAGAAAAAAGAAAAACCTCGCAAAAATGTCCAACCGCTACGAAGCATTCGCAGACGCCATCCTCAAGCAGGCTGCCCAGGACGGGCGCGCCCAGCCCTGGAAGAGCACCGTCGACACAGGAGCCGCTGCTCCCACCGAGGAGTGGGTCAAGGTCCCCAAGCCCGCAAACAACTTGCGCGACATCGACATGCGTGCCGGTGCCTCCCCTGCGAAGACGAACGCACTTCAGAACAGCATGTTCAAGATGGGAGAGACCCACGTCCTCACCAATCTTTTCTGATTTCCTCCCAGGTACGTATGCCTAGTCGCTACGAACAAGTTCTTCGATACTCACATATATTCGCTGTATTTAGTTAGCTTCGAGGAGGATCTTAGGTATCCATCTTCTGGCGTGGGTTTGTGTTTGGAAGTGGAATTTCTAGGGCCAGCCGTTCTTGCTCTGTTATGAGCAGGCACTCAACAAATGTAACACGCCCCTTAAATATAAATGACACTAATACATTCGTTTTATCTCGTGGAAAACCGATTACTCAAACCTGTTCATTGTGCCCCTATCATCTTAAGAAATAAGATAGTATTATATGTAAATCAATGAGCTACTAGAAGACTCAATCATTATGATACAATAAAATATCTGCATGTGAGGTCTTTAGGTAGTCCAATATGCCCATTAGATCCAGAGAAACATATATCAGCCAGCAGTTTGAGCGGAGGCAACTATCAGAGGTCTGAAGAGGCAAATTCGGGGCTTGCAGTCTTGGAAAGACGAGATCCATAGGAAATTAGGTATAAGAGTGGTGTACGCCCTAGAGGGACTGAGGGAGTTCTCCAGGGATTATTCTTAATCTAATAGTGACCATATACACCCATCACTCTCAGTCTGTTGTGCGCCTGTCTAGCCCCTTGACAGCAACACCAAGAATGAATTCTTCACAACGATATCGGAGCTTCTAGAAACAATATACTGATATCTTCGATCAGATTAGACTCTAGGTTATCCAAGTCCGTACCCTTCTCAGAGATGTAAAGGGGAAGCGCTATCTTCATCTGGTCTCCTAGGACTATAGTATCTTCCCAGTTTCGTGTTTACCCCCAACCGGTCTCCACATGAGCCAGAACGTAAAGGGTCCAACTTTCTGCTCGATTTCCTTCCACTTCTCGTCCGGGTTGTCCCTTTGCGGCTTAATGAAATTTTCGTCGAGGCACGTGAAGCCGTTGACCTCGTACAAAGGCTTCCCGTGGGGCGTCGAGTCCAGATAGATCTCGAGTCCCAGCTCGTCGGCCTTTTTCATGCCCCAATTCAAGAACTGCTGCGAGACGCCTCTGCGACGGTAATCGGGGTGGGTGAAGATAATGAAGAGATCTTAATATTATTTTTTTCTCTTGTGAGCTGGAGATGGCGGCAATGGTCAATCAAGATGATATATGTTTTCACTCACAGACATGAGGCTTCTGGGCGACGCGAGCTCTTGGTGCCGAATGGCTTTCGATGGCTTGCGCGGCATATTCGCGGGAGCTGTCATTCGGGAACCAGGTTACCTCCTCGTCATGGGGCTCGGCGAATGGGTTCTCTGTGTGGATGTTCCAAAGGGCACCGCCAGCAATCCTCCCGGTCTTGGTGTCGATTACTTTTTGCCAGTAGCTCGATGGGTCGTGAGTATGCCATTGCTTCAGCCGAACTGCGCATTCGTCGATGGCTTCCTCGCGGGCTTTGCCCCCCACTCCGTGGATGGGGAAGAAGACATGGAAAAACTTCTGTGGCGGATCTTCGTAAGACTCAAACAAGCATCTCGCGATGGCGGGGAAATCAGTCTCCGCGTTGAGTTCCTGCAACTGCAGAGCCATTGTGTGGGAACCAAGGTAACAGATGAATTATTAGGGTCAGGCAAGGGTGTCAAATTGCGCAAGTTACTGAGGAGGGTGTAGGAGAGAATATGGGTAAGGTAGAGTTGTCCACTGTATCTGGTCTCCTACTACGTGATTCGCAATGGTGACCACTTCCGGTAGCAAGCATGCCCATTTATTTTTAAATGTAGGTAGATAGGCTACTTGCAAGCATCATGCCTAACTGAATAATGACCGTTTGATAACATGTACATAATGAATCAGAGGTACATACCTACCGCCCGTCGCAACTTGGGTACTTGAAGACTTCCAATATCTTCTAATGCATGTCGAGTCACACAACATATAGTGGTAAGCCTATCACGTCTCGGAATGCAAGGCTCGGTGTTGCCTGTTTGGAGGATTAGAACCCTGCTTTCAATGTAATACCCGACGTACCTAAGGTACCTGGTACACGGGATTGCCTGTAGGTGTGGTCGCCGGAGATTGGCTCATATGGCTTCACTCTACAACAAATATGGGAAAATATCGCGCGACATATGTACGTATCTGCTGATGAGTTATATGTAATAGTGGCACAAGCAATTTTTCTTTAAGCAAGGCATCCAATAATCTAGTATGAATATGCGGTTAATATATCAATACGTGATAAGAGAGACGACTCACGTAAGGCCTCGACTTAGTGCGTAGGAGTATCACCTTTACAGTGCGGCGTGGTAATCTACAATCCTTCGGCCGGTCGTATCACTGGATAAAAAAACAAATCCCTTACTCATCATAGTAGGATCTCGAACACCGCTCCTATGTCACCGTGCCGGACAAACGCAGGAAGCGGCTCGTTCTCTTATAGCACTCCGAAAGCCTCCTGGTCCATATTCTCAAGATTTGTTTCTGAGCAAATGATCCTGTTTATATCATAATACGGTGCCGTAGAGACACTCCGAAAATCTTCTAGTTAAACGATTGAGCCAAGTATTTGAGATCTGTAGCATGTGGTAATAATAAATCGCTTGTGAGTTTCACGCGAAGCCATGTTTTCGGTGTATAGTAGGGGGTGCAGTCAATCTAGCTGAAGTAGCTAGGTAGTCGAGGATAACAGAAATCACTCGACAAGTTTATTCGCTCGTAGGACAGCTAGTACATATCTATCAATTCTCTGTTCAAGCCCTTATCTCTATTCCCATGGACCTTTTCCCAGGCTCCTCCTCCACATCCACGTCTTCCCGTACACGACCGGAATTATGAATCAAGAAAGAACCACGACAGTAGACAGAAGCCAGATTATTCAGCTGATAATATGGTTCCTCTTTGTCGTGGCTGTATTCAGCATTGGTGCTCGCCTGGGAACCAAATACGCAATGACTCGGAAGCTAGCTAGGGATGACTGGATTATACTATTGGCTCTGGTATGTTTTAGTACTACCCGGCCTTGACCAGAAGATCGCTCACTCTTGTAAGGCCATTTCTCTGGCGCAGTGTGTCTCTATATCCATAGCGACATCGCGAGGGCTTGGAAAGCCTTTGGATACTCTTTCCAAGCAATCAATAGACGCTTTTCTCCAGGCATATAACCCTACTGCCAACCTCACTCACCCTTAAGCTAATGATATATATATTCAAGGCCGAATATGCAAGCACCCCTTTTCTCATTCTAGCCTGGGCTCTAGTAAAGTGGTCCATATCTACTTTCATTAAGAACTTAAGCCCAAATGCAGTCCATCAGCGCATAGACCTAGTTCTTCGTGTAGTAGTAGGATTATGGTTGGTATCTGCAGTTTTTACTTCGCTGTTCCAATGTACGATACCTACACCGTGGGATTATATTCACTCAGCCAGCTGTATAGACCGGGTACGTTTTCCTCCAGAGGCTGTCGCATTTCTAGAGCTGGACGTACTAACAGTGAAAGCGGGCTTGGTGGACCGTCGTCGTGGTCATCAACATAATCACCGATATTGCTATCATTGTTATGTACTTTTTAATCATTGGAAATCTCCATATATCTCTCTTGAAGAGGGCCTTTGTCTTATCAATATTTTCTACCCGACTCGTGTAAGTTATATATCCACAACCAAGGTGTATCTGCATGTTTCCTATCTAATGAATAACTAGTGTGGTTGTAGCTTCTGTAGCCCAGCTTGCTGTGTTCTGGGATGCGTTCCCGAGCGCTGACATGACTCGGAGTATGTGGCTACCGGTGGTTTCCAATCAAATCGTTCTGTGCACAAGCATAGTAACGGCCTGTTTGCCCTATCTCCGGCCGTTCATGGAGAGTCTCGAATCAGGTATTGTTAGAGTGGAAAATTTGTATGGGTCAGAAGAGGAATTTTCGCGGGATAGAACAGGGTCAACTGGATATTTCTTAACAGACCAAAGCAATTCAACTCCAGTATCCCGAGATACGAATAGATCAGCTAGAGGGTAATTAGCTAACAATATCCACTCATATAAACAAGATGTTTTATCGACCATATCATCCATGAGTCTTTCCTAACCCTCAAGACAAATGACTATTACTAGTTGTGTAAAGCATGTAATTATGTAGTTATCAACAACCCGCTTAACACAATACAGTGAGTATCTATGAGTAATTTCAAACATGCTAACATGCCAACTGCAGACTTGCCGAACTGCTTGTCTCCAACTTCAGAAGCTATCAGGCAGCCCGCTCAGCATCTTACAGTTGGTCAAGATAACCCCAACAACGGACATCATTCATATCATATCCTGTGTTTAGCAGTCGGTGGGGTAGACATTTGGAGGCTGTGAAGTAAAGTCAGGTCATGTCGGGAAGTATATCAAAACAGGAAAGTCATAATACCAAGAGAGGGGGGCATATAAAGAACAGGGGTAGACCAAGACGTCGGTCCCGGGGCAATATTAGTATGCACGTTGTTTCTAGCCCAGGCTTGCCATCGCGGGAAGCAAGGGGCGGGAAGGAAGAGAAGCTTTATGTATAGAACTTTGCATGCAATGTACCGTTTAAGGGGGGTGGGGTCAACGGTCTAAACCACGGGCAACTCGGGCTGCCGATACCGCTTCAATACATGCAATTTACATGGGACATCTTTTATTTCCTTAAATTAAGGTTCATAGCCTACAGAGTCCAGCTAAAGGGACGGGACGTCTGGTTGGCTCCAATATGCAGGTTGCAACGACACCTGCCTAGAGCGGAAAAGTCGCTTGAAATTGATAGTCTTTGCATTCCTGTCAAACCGGGTACCCAAGTTGAGTGCATGTACAAGTCATAGGTAGTCGTTAATGTATGGCCTAGAAAGATATCCTTTTAGCTGAAGGCACGGCGTAGGTTCCCGCTTCTTCACTTCGAATTTCATACTATAGCAAACTAACTACACCTACACATTAGGTGGGGATATCATGATATACATGGAATCCATGATGATAGATTTTTGAGATATTCACTCAAATTCAGTACAAGTCGTATAATTTATAAATTATACCCAGCTATATAGCAAACAGCTTGGACTTACGCAACTGGGTAGCCGATCCGGGCCCCTCTCGTCTTTCGTACTAAAGTAAACGAAGGTACCCAAAGCTATCTACATGATACCTATTCCTACAAACTTGGGGGTTAGAAAGCAAAGCCCCGTAAAATATAATTTAGGTGTAGATCTCGGCACGGGCCATGGGTTGTGTATTTTCTATAGGTAGGCACATCTGTACCATGTAAGCCGGCTTGGAGATGTATGTGTGAAAGCCGTATGAAGCGATGATAATGATACGGAGTATGGTTGCACCATCCCTTCCTACAGTATGCATCACCTTATCGATGGCCAACAGCACTGACTCGTACCAATAATTACAAATCCTGTCGCGGGATATGTAAGTAGAAAGGTAGGCAGGCATGTAACTGCCTTGTATGCATAGACGCATATCCCCCCTATCACCCTTCTCCGTCTCCCCACTGGAAAGGGAACACAAAAAGGATTTTTGATACCCAACATACGATATACGTGCAGTGATTTGTTTGGGTCAACGGGCAGTTCGTCATTGCTCTACGTAGCACTATCTGGCCGTACACAGCATCGATTCCGGTTCCGATTCTGACTCATATACCTACTCTCACACGCCTAGCTCTCTTGACTACCGTTCTTCTCCGGTGACCATGACTGCCAGTAGTCTCTCGAAGGAGAGCGTCCACGTGCAGATGGGCGTGCTCGACTCCGCGATCACCGGACCTTCGTCCCGCGACGATGTCGCCCTGGCGCGTCTGGGGAAGAAGCCCGTCTTGAAGAGGAACTTCGGCTTCCTGACCATACTCGGTTTCAGCACGATTGTGCTCATCACTTGGGAGGGATCATTGACGTGCGTATCTCCTCCCCCAAAGTTTCGCAGCAGTAATGAGTAGAGATCGAAGCTAACTGGGAAACGCAACACAGCGTGTTTCTGTCGGGTTTACAAAAGTATGTCACTTCCCGTCAAGGATGATTATATCTGTCGACTTCGATTCACTGACGCTAATAGTGGCGGGCCATCGGGCATTGTCTACGGGTTCTTAATTGTGTGGGCAGGCACCCTTTCCATCTTCATCACGCTCTCGGAGCTGGTCTCCATGGCGCCGACCTCGGGCGGCCAGTACCACTGGGTCTCGATGCTGGCACCGCCCTCGTCGCGCAAATTCTGTGGGTACATCACCGGCTGGCTGACGATCACGGGATGGCAGGCCCTGGTGGCGTCCGGCAGCTATATCACCGGTACTGCGATCCAGGGCCTTATCCTACTCACGCATCCCGAGTACGCGGAGAACATCCAGAACTGGCACGGCACCCTTTTGTTCTGGGCCGTCGTCATAGGGGGCTACGGGATCAACACCGCTCTCGGGTCCGTCCTCGCCAAGTTCGAGGGCCTCTTGCTGATCATCCACATCCTCGGCTTCTTCGCCGTCATACTTCCGCTCCTCCTGCTCAGCGAGCACGCAAGTTCCGAAGAGGTATTCAACGCTTTCGTGAACCAAGGGGGCTGGCAGACGCAAGGGTTATCCTTCTGTGTTGGGATTCTCGGGAACGTGTTCGCATTCGTCGGCGGAGACGGCGCTATCCACGTAAGGATTTCCCAGCCCAATCTCTCAGCAATATCGATGATGGTGATTGACCTGTTTTTATACTATAGATGTCGGAAGAGATCCGCAACGCTGCCGTGGTCGTGCCGTGGTCCATCATCACGGGCCTCCTGATAAACGGTTCGCTAGGTCTCGCCATGCTGATCGCGACTCTGTACTGCATGGGCGACATCGATGCAGCGTTAGAGGAGAACCCTCTCTACCCTTTTATGGCCATTTTCCACAGGGCCGTGGGATCGACTGCCGGCGCAGCCGTGATGTCATCGATCGTGGTAGTCATGTCCTTCAGCGCAACGACGGGCATCAGTATGTATTTCAAGAGTTTATTTCCCCCCTTTTTATCCCACCTTGGAAGCTAGAATTTCCTTATCAACGCTATTTTAGAGTGGTTCTCTCCCGCGACATACCTCCAAACCCTACTTTAATTATTAGAAAGGGTAAAAATTAACTCACATTTTTAACCAGTCGCGTCCACCTCGCGGCTCTACTGGGCCTTTGCGCGTGACCGCGGCCTTCCCGGGTGGCGGACGCTCAAGAAGATCAGTCCCCGGACGAGCATCCCGATCTACTCAGTTCTCACGACGGCCCTGATCGCGATCATCCTCTCGCTGGTCAACATCGGCGACACCATCGCCTTCAACGGCGTCATCTCGATCACCGTCGCCGGGCTGTTCGGGTCCTACCTGGTGGCGGCCTCGCTGCTGCTCTACCGCCGGGCCACGGGCGGCATCCGCACGCCGGCCGTGGACGACGGTCTGACTAACACGGCCGGCACGGGTCTCACCTGGGGGCCCTGGCGTCTCCCCGGAGCCCTCGGCGTGGCGAACAACGTCTTTGCGTGCGCGTACCTGGGTTTCATCTTGTTCTTCAGCTTCTGGCCCGCCTTCAGGGACGTGACGCCCCAGAACATGAACTACGCCGTGCTGGTGACGGGGGCGGTTCTGCTGTTTAGCGTTTTGTACTATGTCGTGTGGGCCAGGAAGGTCTACACAGGACCGATCATCGAGACGGAGTTATGATGCTCGGTTTCATAAGAAACGAGGAGAGACCGGAAGAAAGAAGAATGGGCAGTACAAGATAAAAGTTAGGCTGCCAGGTAACAGTAATGATATAAGGAAACGTTAGGAGGGGTTTACTTTAACTACAGGATAGACTCTACACTTTGCTTCCATACGTGCATGCTTGGAATGTCTGTACATAAGCCATTACTGGAACTTATATAAAGATTTTCTTGTCTCCTTACACAGTTATAGGCAATGATATCTCATTCGTAACTAATTTATGGCCTTTCATGGGTAAAAATAGCGTTCCTGTTACTCTCGTCACCGCCGAACCTTTAAATATCATCTTAAACGGAAACTACGAAAGAAAACAAGGATTCGGGAGACGAATTCCCCCTTCATACAATGGCTTGTTTACTCCTTGACGACAACATGATGTGGACCACTCGGGCTTGGCCCTCCTCATGTCCTATTACACAAAGTCACAATACCATGAAGTTCACAACTAGGTACCTATCAATCGATCCATCTATCTGCGTGCAATACACGTATATTAAAACAGATTTTCGCAGTGCGCCAACAAAGCACTGACTGCATATACTCCTAACCTATAAACTAGGACTGGGGGGAGGCGTCTCCTACTGCCGGTCGGTCGGTCAAGGGCCGGCCTGGGTAGGAATAAAAAGTGCACCCAAATCGGTCTACTCGTATAAGCCAGCCCTACGGCCCCCTTTTTGAGTTCGTTCTTCTTTTTTCTTTTGAGACTCCTGCCATTAAAATGCTGATATACCGAAATCGCAGTAAATACCCAGTCCAATCTCAAGGTCCCTCGTCCCGTCCGTTCCCTTTTCACTCTCGAACGTTGTCTGGGTAGGGGGGATCACACCTCGAATCGTTTTGGTCATCTCCTCATTTGCTGCATCCTACCAATCTCGGAATTAAATGTCAATTTGAAGCCATTGCAGAGAGCGCGCATGTCAGGATACTGGTTCTTCATCATTTCAAAGGCGTGAGGGACAATTTTGACGTGCCACATCCCGATGGGCGAGTTCTTGCTAGCCTTGAAACATAGGTAGAAGTAGCCTGGGTGCTTGGGGTTGATGCAAAACAGATATATTGAGCGGTTCGGGTTGGCATCGGAGTATGAGGTTAGCCATCGTTCTGCCTATGGTCAGCATGCTCCTGATCAGAACTAAAAACAAGGGACATAATTACTCACCAAGATCTGCGAGACTGCCTTTCTTGAACTTCTCGTGGCCCATTAATTCGTCGACTTTCTTAGCCATCGCCTTCACATGGTCCACGATTAGTTCGTCCAGATCCGTGTAGGTATATTTACCACCAATACGAAGTGTCTTTCCCACGGAGAACTCGGATTCCTTGTGCAATTCTAGCACATCTATATGTTGAAAGACACCATCGGCAACTTTCCAAGTAATCGTAAGATGGTCATTCCCTTTCGATGACGGACGAATAACCACGTCACCCGAAGATTGGGAGCCAAGATACTCCTCGGCTTGAGTAGAATTGAAGGGTCGGAATAGAGGGTGATTGATGACTCTCTGAGTACGACCGGTTACCTTGTCTTTCTCCCGCAGCGCGTCCTGGTCGTTATCCTCGAGTCTATAATCCCAAGTCCCACGGTCGTGGTCGTTATGCTTCTTGAAAGGTTTCCGAAGCGCTTCCTCTCGTAATGTGAGCTTGGCCAAGAAGTCTTTTCGGTTCAGATCCACAAGCTTGGCCTGGACTGTTTGACCAACGTGAATGACTTCGCGAATGGACACGTTGCTGCGATGGCTAACTTCATGAGATTCGATGCGACCTTCGATCCCGCAGTCGAGTTTGGCTACAGCAAAGTCGTCTTTGACTAGCCGAATGTTGACTGGAACGATCATACCTTCCGCCAGGGACTCCTTCGTCTCGCCCGTGAGCATGACAAAGATCTGATCAGCTGAGAGGACACTAAAGTTTCGACGGAGCTCTTCGTATGGGGCCTGTAGCTCCGCTCTGATGGTTTCGAGAGTAGCCCGCTTTCGCTGGCTGTAATTCTTCTCTAACTGCTCGGCATATTCTTCTAGGATGAGTTCGTTGACCTTTTCTTGCTCGTCATCTCTGAAGAGCTTGCGGACGATAGCGCCAGTTCCATTCTCATCGGTTTCAGCCTTGACGTCTTCTTCGTCTAGCTCAAGAGCGTCGGCGGCCATCTTGCGACCAAGTTCATAATCTTCGGGGTGGACACGCGTGTTGTCTAGAGGTTCTGACGCCGGGTTAGTAGCATCGTAGTCAATGTAAAGGAAACTAGCACAGTTGTTCCACACCCGAGGACCAACGACCGGCAGTTTGTTGTTGTCCGGGTCACCAACAAGCTCATCCCTCGAGTTGACAACACCGCCGTTCGTATTGATGGCTTTGATGACGCTGGTGGCCTTGCGAGGACCCAAGCCAGCAACGTAAGGAAGAAGGTTTGCCGTGTAAGCATCACTAACGGCCTCGTTGATGTCCACACCACATAGGTTTACCATGTCCACCATAGCCGTCTCGAGATGCTTCAGTAATTTCTCCTGCGGCAATAGATGCTGGCAGGGGTTGAAGAGTAAAGAAGTTACGTCTTTTCCAAGAGCGGCATACTGCTTCATTGGGTCTTGAAGGTATTTGGCCAGAGCAACACAGTATCTGGTCACTGAGTTCAGTGTAGGGTGGTCTCTCTGCGCTCGGGGGCTGTCTTTGTAAAGTCTTGCCACCTCGTCGTTGACCACCACGACCTCAAGTAAATCGCTGCGATAATCGTCTGAATCTGGATCCGTGTATTCCGGTCCCATCAAACGCCTCTCGTTCACTAAATTTTCTATGTCGCGAATCAATCGATGCGTATCAGCTGAAAACCCCGCGACGCCAATAACGTCTGGTTTTCTGCGATCCACTACCTCGGCGAAAGCTTCACGCTGGGTTTCATCACGGGCTAGGTTTCCGAACTGGCCCTGTTCGACGACCCGGCCATCCTCTTCAACCCAAGCCCAAAAGATCGGATCTCGACTAGGATCGCCCATACCGTTGGACAAGGCCAAGACACGGGGTGTAGTACCCAAGACCATGCCTTTCGGCTTGTATGGAGCCTGATCAAGTCGCTTCGAATATTCCTCGCGGCAGAGTTTCAGAAGTTCTTCTTGACATGCAGTTCGTAACGTGTCCTTGACGCCCTTCACTACTACTCTTTCAAGCTTCGCAAAAGCCACATCAAGAACCTTCTGACGCTCCTCATTCCATGCATCAGCAAGTTCACTGTAGTTCTCCGAGGCGAATTCGGCGTGCAACTGGCGACGGAACTCTCGTTCATTTTGCAATCGGAGCTTGACCTCAATCAAGCCTTCTTCCTCGGCCTTCATCATCTTGAGGAATAGCTCAGGTCGACGTGCCAGATCGCGTATTTCCTGGTTGATGAGATATTTGATCTCATAGTACGGGTGGGATTCGTCAATCCTACGGAGGCCTTTCTCAGTCCTTTGACAGCTAACCTCGCCCATGAGGTAGAAGTTCTGCCTAAAATGCTTTCGCATCCTTGGGCTCATGAACAACTCTTCGGCATACATCTGTCTGGCCTGATACAAGACTTGGTCACCGGTAGGGAAATCACTGTCGGTCAGGCTATCCGCGAGGTCGATCGGCAAGCTTTGTTCGTCGTCCGAAATCACTTTCTTGCCTTCACGAAGAGCATTCTGGGCGAGTCGGTCGGGAGAGATGCCGTACGCCTTGACAAACTTATAGACTTTGCTTTTCCGTATGCGGTCGAAAATTGACGATTTCGCACCTGGTCGCTTGTTTCCCTTCGCGACCCCATTCATAGCAGCGATGTCTCTCAACTGCGATATGTACTGGAAGTTAACGTAGTCCTGTAGATCTTGGAGTTCTTCCATGTTAACAGCTTGCTGTAACATCTCTGGAATCATCTCATCGTTGATCCCCGCCACCTCTTTCAAGTTGTCATAGGTCTTGTCAAGGGCGTTGCGCTTCTCAATCAAGGAACGGAACTTAATATCTAGCTCGAGAATCCGCCAGAGGTCATCCTGCGTCAGGAGTTTCTCCGCATTGACAATATACTCAGGCGCTTCGGGATCGTCACGGTGATCCGGATTCCGTGTCTTGCGGGCGTGGATAAGGTAGTCCTTGCGGTGCTGGAAGACATAAGGAACTTCGAGCTCCTCGACGACAAAGTATTCTAGTACTTTGCCGACAGCTTTGTGGAACGGCCCTTGTAGATCACTAGACAGCTGTTTCTTTGGCCACATTAGATTTGCAATCCAGTGCGACTCTTCCTTGAATTGATCAGCCGTGATCTGCAGTTGCTTGAACGGTTTACGGTCCAGTTGGAATCGCTCAGGCTCATCGGTGAAACGGATTTCGTTGTCCCAGTCGGTGAGGAGCTTTTCGGAAAGCTGCGACGGCTCGAACACGTCCTTGAGCTCAAGTGTTTGCTCTTCTCGTTCGCGTTCCTCTTCGTCTTCTTCTTCGTCAAGCGCCCATTGATATTCCTCCCCGTTTCCGAAGATAGCTTCCATATCTTCTAGAGCATCCTTATCAAGGCCAGTGCGGTCAGTGATGCGCCCGGCTAGACCCTTATCTCGGGGTCGAGCGACCTCCATATCTTCC
Source organism: Biscogniauxia marginata (assembly GCA_022695795.1). Lineage (NCBI taxonomy): Eukaryota > Fungi > Ascomycota > Sordariomycetes > Xylariales > Xylariaceae > Biscogniauxia > Biscogniauxia marginata. The sequence goes on along the minus strand of MU404096.1, from coordinate 80,873 downwards.
ATCTGACGGAGGCGTTCATCTTCGTCTACAGGATAATCTTCTTCGATGAAATCGTCAAACTCGTCGGCGGCACCACGATGACTAGGACGGGCATATGGTCGTTCATCTACAGCTTCATCGTCTTCATCAGAGAACATATCATCGAGGCCGCGGCGTTCGTTGGCGCGGGAGTCTTCATCTCGGTGGCCACGCTTGAGGCGCTTGAACTTATTCTAAGCAGTCATCAGCACGAGCCCGGCAACAAAGCCACGCTACCTTCCTACCTGCGAGGGTTGTTTGCGTTCCCATTCAGGAATAGATTCGCCGATTAGATCCAGATCTTCCTCGTCGAGCTGAGCTTCCTCTTCTCTTTCTTGACGGCGCTTGCGCTTTCTCCTTCGTCGGGCTTCCTCTGAATCCTCGGCTAAATCCTCGTCCTCGTCCTCGTCTTCGTCGACAATGAAGCCCTCTCGGACCTGTGAAACAGCTCCTAGTTAGTTACAACGCAGTACCAATGGCGTTGGATGGTATAGAACGGTGGCACACCTTTTGCATTTCCTCTTCGTCGTCATCATCGTCTTCTTCTTCGCTTGAGTCGTCCAAATTCCCGTCTTGTTTTCGAGGTCGATCGCGAGCCTCGCCGGTCTCCTCATCAAAGGATTCGTCATCCTCTTCATCGTCTAACTCGGCCTCGCCGATGATGAGGTCCCTCATGGCGTTGCTCATTGTAGCGACTCGGACTCGTGCGATAAAAGCAGTACAGCGAAATGGTGTGTTCTCTCTGCACTGCTCTGCTGGGCGGCGAGGCGAGAGCAAAAGAGGGCGGCGGTAAAAAGGACGGGAACAATTTACCGAGGCAAAAGGTTAGGTTGTGGTTCTACAACCTTTAGAAAAAGCTTTTGCCTAGCTTTATGGGAGATGAAGGAATAGAGGTGAAGGAGAAGTGTGAAATGAAATGCGTGTTCATTTACATTTGCGAAGCTGGAAAAATGTATCGCGCGTCGCTTCCAAATTGTTATCAGCCTCGCGATTGGGTTGCTCGGGGCAGGCGATGGGACCAGGAGCAGCCACAAGAAACGACCTGGGTAGGTACCTCTCCACAATGAATGATACGCCACAGCTGCTAGATGTACCTCTGTACCTGCCTTAGGTACCTTACCTAATGGACCTATAAGATTATTTGTTGGTTAGATGAGGTAGGCGGTGAGAATAATTATCGATATGCAAGAACTCAGTATTGTAATAAAACGTACCTTGTAATGATAGTATTTAAAAGTTAGAAATGTAGCTTCAAAGTACAAACCCACCTAAGGTAGTACTACATATTCTCAACAATGTGGGTAAAGTACGTATGATGAGAGAATGGCCCCCAGACAATAAATAAATAAATCACATACTGATAGTAGAAAGTAGTGGTGTTCCCTTAAAGGAACCCTCGGGTTAAATGGCAGCAAAGATATATTTAATTATTATGATGGGAAGACGAATGTAGGCACGGGTATGCAGTCAGACAATACCACAGTGCTACAGGTTGGAGAGGTACATACGATATGGATAGCATCGAGTCACTTGCAGTACCTAGCAACGTGCCAATGATTGCAAGGCCTGCCTACTTCTACATACTGTAAGTCAATATAAGGTAGGTAGATATCTTGATAGGTTATGGCCTAGGTAGATAGAAATATAGGTAGCTGCACACGGTAGATATTGGGCATGCAGTGTTAGGTAAGTAGGCTAGGTAGGAGTAATATTACCACCTACGTTTGGCTTATAAGTGAGTAGGTGGTAGGTATCTACTTTCACCATCCATCGCAGAACAGAACGAAACTGGCAGGAGACTTATCCGGGATCTAGCTAGGGATTATTAATATACCAGATTCATCAACTGTCGCATATTGACATGTTGGTGAAGGCCAGAGCTTGGTTCGGGCTAGCAGTTGGTGGGCACCCAAAGTCGCATCCAAAGATGTCCTTCTGCACGACCACTCATATCACTTCTCTAAACGCTTTTAAGCAGTTTCAATCAGGTCGCAAGTCTCAATTGTTTCTAAGGTAATGTTAGGGCCAACTCTAATTCCTTTGTGTGGGGGAAAGGGAAAAACCATAGTATTGATTGAAAGGAAGAAAGGGAATAGGGAAAAGGGAAAAAAAAAAGTATCTCTCTTCTTTTCCCCTCCGTTCTCTCTTTTTTTTCCCACCCTCCTCTTTTTGCATTACATGCTTACATCTTTCTCCAATGTGCAGCAAGTTGAGTTGCATCGCATCGAGTTGTGGGCTTTTAATTGAGTCGCCGGTCCTATCGACAACCTCGTAACTACACACACGATAACTCAGTTTTCCCCTACATGTACCATCCAATAATTACCTCCTTGTGGCTCTGCCTCTAAACTACATACAGCACGTTTTGACCCTTTTTCCAAATTGGCTGGCAGACCTTACTTACATTTGCAGTCTTCAATATTAGGCCAAGGAGAATCAATCGCCACCACTGAGAGGCCCCGCAGCAGGTCATACGAACAGCCTACCGCTACGAAGGTTACCCTAGGTACGCATTCCCTCTAGGTACTCATACGCATACGTTAGGTACATGTACCTATGCACTAGGTACCTATGTACATTCATTCCTTTAAGCCACCTCATATTCCCCCTTCAAACTGTGTGGACCAGGAGGCTCTAAGCATTACCGCATTCCCAAACTCGCAAACCAATCCAGGACCCCAACTCCAGTGTTTGCATGCCCGTTGAAACACCCTCAAATAGAGAAAGAAAGACGAGAAGAAAAAAAAAGCCAATAGGCGCAATAGACCGCACAGATCCAACAGATCCAGCCAGACCCAGGTCCCGTCCCACCCGCACCACATCCGCTCCACCGTCCCCTTTATGGAACCACCACCACATCCACAGCACGGTTTACTTATTGGCACCTCGTCTAGCGCCTTGCTGACTTATTATATTGTCCAGCAACGTCTCCAGCGTACAAAGCAGCCAGCCGCCTGAACTCCGTCCGTCAGGTCCTCGCGGTGTGTTACGACAGACAGAATCTGCTTGCACGCTCGTCACGCACCACTGCTTCTGCAAGATACAGGAGCTGTCGCTGGCGCATCGAGATACTATTTCCCACCTTCAGCCGTCCGCCTTCGTGAGGGGCACTGTTAGTCTCAGTTGTCGGGCTCGAGTCTCAGCACACACCCCCCGAACCACGCCGAAGCGCCCAACTGACCAACCTACCTGCCCACGTATCGCCGCGCCTCGGGAAATGCAACCACGGTCCCGTCTCTCGACCTACATCGACTAAGCATTGTTTCTCTAAGCACTTTCGCCTCCTTCCACCACATATAACCCGGCAGTAGTCGTCTACACCGCCCGCCCACCATGACCGAACCCTTTGCCCCGCGCTCTATGAAGCGCAAGAACGTCAAGGGCCTAGCCCTCACTCCTGCTGCTCCCAAGAACCATTCGCCCTCGGGAAGCAACAGTAGCCAGCCACTGGGTTGGGGCGCTGGCGGCTCTAGAGCCGAGGAAGCTGGCCAGGATGCGCAGCTAGAGATCGGTATCGAGTTTAACCTAGACCTCCGACAAGAAGATCTCGAGATTATGAAGGAACTCGGTTCGGGAAATGGAGGTACCGTCAGCAAAGTCAAACACTTGCCCACGGGGACGACAATGGCTCGCAAGGTATTTAGAATTATAGCCACCAGAAACTAATTCCTAAGAAGGCGCGCTAAACGTTCTTGATGTCCAGGTCATCCATGTCGAAGCCAAGAAGGAGTTGCGGAAACGAATTGTGCGCGAGCTCCAGATCATGCACGGCTGTCATTCCGACTACATCGTCACCTTCTACGGCGCGTTCCTAAACGACCACAACGATGTAATAATGTGCATGGAGTATATGGATGTTGGGTGAGTAGGCTAGGTAAAGTTGCGTAGCTGATGCGGATCTAACGGGGTGATTCTAGGTCACTCGACAGAGTCTCTCGTGTATTTGGTCCGATCCGGGTCGATGTGCTGGGCAAAATCGCAGAAGCGACGCTCGGCGGGTTGACATATCTCTACTCGAAGCTGCATATCATGCACCGTGACATCAAGCCCTCGAATATTCTCACAAACTCCAAGGGCCACATCAAGCTTTGTGATTTTGGTGTTTCAGGAGAGTTGGTCAATTCCATCGCCGATACCTTCGTCGGGACCTCGACATACATGGCTCCCGAGAGAATTCAGGGGGAGAAGTACACGGTGAAATCTGATGTCTGGAGCTTTGGTCTGTCTATAATGGAATTGGCTATTGGCAAATTCCCATTTGCTGCCAGCGAACAGCTTTCAGACGGAGACGGTGCACCCGCTGGCATTCTGGACCTCCTACAACAGATTGTGCATGAGCCTGCACCGAAGCTCCCCAAGAGCGATGCTTTCCCCTCTATTCTAGAAGACATGATTCAGAAGTGTCTATCGAAGGTCCCCGATGAAAGGCCAACGCCGCAAGAACTATGGGTGAGTCAAAGCACCAGGGGTGAACAGGATGGCTAGTAGCTAACTGGTTATATGCAGGATCGAGATCCGTTTGTCCAGGCAGCGAAGCGGACGCCCGTAGATCTTAGGGCATGGGCAGTAGGTCTCATGGAGAAGGACAATCGCAAGTCGCACCTCGCACCGCAGCTTTCTCCGGCTACCCAAGAACTCCTACGATCTGGGGATTCACCGAACCATCAACTTGATGGTAATGCTGCCTATACGCCGACTTCAGGCGAAATCCCGATTGCCGGGGCCATTGCTTCGCCTAGGGAACATCACCATGGACCCGTACAAAATCGATCACCCACAAGAAACGGTGGTGGGCGTGCGGCCGGTTCCAGTAATGCACATCCTGGCTTGGGCCCGAGATCAGCCACATCTGGATCTATTCCCAAGGTTGGAACAGCCGATCTCTCTCTACCCTCCACTGCTGGCAATGGATCCTTTTCACTACCGGTCCGGCCCGCCCCATCCGGCGGGTTGCCTCCTCCTCCGCCAAGAAAAGAAACACCAGACGAATTGCGGAGAGAATCGCGACGTCAGGCAACCTTCGGACCTCCATCAAACGGTAATTATGGAGCCATGGGTTATCCGCAGAAATAAGCATATCGGTGCTTATAAGATCATGGATAGGTCTAGCTACCATGTCGCCGTCGTCGAGGTCGCTACCCGTTATTTCAGTATACTCATCTAAATCGTAGAGGACAGATGAAATCCAACACCTGTATTATTTGGCGTACATTATTTTTTGAGGCCTGGAGGACGCCCTACCCCCTACACGTTTACGTCTTGCATGTGCTACCACACAGAATGGGGCGTGCTTCAGCTAATCAGGCACGAGGAACAATCTGGGTGCGGGAAACGAGGAATATCTGCTGGAGTTAGAACAGAGTAATTTCAATGCAGCTGTACAAGTTTCACGTTGATATCGATGCTTGAAGTGGCGTGTACAATAAGATACGGTGCAGGTCGCTCATCATCGGACCACGTCATCAAAGGAGTTTCTTGATAGGGCTCTTATTATTCAGTTCACATATAAACCGTGACTCGAGTGATCTGCCTATACTGCCTACTATGGCCATGTATACTACTCAGTAGGCTTTCCCGAGAAACTAATTCCTCAGCCTCCACTGCGTACCGTAGATCACGATATTTTTGCAGTTTCGATGATTGTCACCAACCGCCCGTGCCTTAACCCTATGATGATCAGGGGGGAACTCCCCGTTGCGTCGTCGACATTGGCTATCTTCTGATAAGATCCCGAATGCTACGGATCCCCCTCATTCCACGGCCGCCGTCTTTCTACCCACAAAGCCCCCATCCAAGACGTCAATCAGCTCGTCCAACCTCTCGATCACGAGGTCAGTGTGGTCATGCTCCGCTAGGTGGCGATTCGCGTCATTCACCAGCAACACAGTGGCGGCCCCGGCCTTACGCCCAGCCGTCATATCGTCGATAGAATCGCCTACCATGATCAGATTCGACCCGTCACCCACGACGGCGTGCTGCTCATCATCATCGTGCCCCTCTCCATCTACCGCCGGCCCCTTCTTAGACTCCTCATGGCCATTCGCAGCAGCACCTCCACCGTCATCACTCCGTTTCCGCCTGCCGCTCGCCACGAGGCCCCAGCTCCGCGCGATGAACAGCAGGCCGGCGGGGTCGGGCTTCGGGGGGCGGAACTCGCGCGTGACGACGGGTGCGAAGGCGCTGCCGGCGAGGAACTTGGCCAGCAGGTGCGCGACGGGCTGCTCGAAGTTGCGCGTGCAGATGCCCTTGCGGACGCCACGGGCGTCGAGGTAGGTCATCAGCGCGGACAGGCCCGGCTGCGCGACCTGCTCGGCCATGGCGCGCCGCTCGATTGCCCGGATCGACTCCATGGCGGCCTCGCGCGCCGACGCCGTCGGCAGCGCGTACACGTGCTCCAGTATGTCGGCGCTCTTGGGTATCGAGAGCACGGCGCGCATCTCGCGGAACATGTGGTTCTGGGGCTTGCTTTTTATAGAATAAGATGAAATCAGGATTTGTCAGCAAGACGGCGGTTTTTTATGTTTTAGGTATGAGCATAGTAAGGGAATTTAGGAGGGAGAAAGGAAAGGGGAGGAGGGTTCTCTGCTATAGCTTCTAGCGGAATGCTATCTCGTTGTGACGGTATAAGTCCAGCTCGCCATACACAATACTCAGATTCGATGCCCCTCGCCATATCCAACTCTTGGAGTGATAGGTACCATGCTATAAAAAGTCGTACTCACCACAATGTCCCATCGACATCAAATATTATCCCTTGTAGCTTTGGGAGGTCGCTCTTCTGTTCGGCGGCCTCCCTTAAGGGCGCAAAGCGCCTCGGCGTCGTTATCTTGGACATGGTAGACAGGAGTGTACGCATCAACGCTTGGAGGCGAAGTCAACTGATTTTTCAACAGATAAAATTTTGGGTTGATAAATGTTATAGTACTTAATTGAGTCAAGAGGTGTTAAAGGGAATTTATATATTATTAGTTAAGAGTCATGTGAATGATGGTAGCTACATGTATGTTACGTATGTACATACCCAAGGTTCCATACTACAATAGCACCAGCGCCGGCTTAGGTAGAGCTTCTTATAGCGATGTGGTCCGTGCACAAGTCTGCCGACAGCTACTAGGTACCTACTTGTTGGCACTGAGGTGCAGGTAGTGCAGTTACACAACACTTCTACGATACGCTCCTTCTGGACACATAAGCTCATCCGTTTAACAACACATGACAACATTCTTGGACATTCTTGCCGGTCGCTCGTCGCACGAACACACAATATTTTCTTTTACAGCAGAGGCAGTTAAAATTAGCCATTTTCACCCGAATCCCCCCCTACCCCCCGTTTATACATATCTACCGTAACCCCTCACCATGGCCGACGAAGACAAGGCAAAGGCAGAGAGGCTGGCCGCCGTTAGGAAACGGGTATGATCAATCTCGTACAATCGCCCTCCTGCGCGGCGACAGTATTGATAGTGAGGGTTGCTAATAAGCCTGGCAGGCCGAGCAAATGAAGAAGCAGAAGGCCAAGAAGAGCGGAGCCTCGAAAAAGGACAAGGAAGAAGCTGCCCCCGAGTCGAAGCCCGAAGCGACCCCCATTGCTGCCGACGAGCCTGTCGAAGGGGAAGCAAAGGAAGAAGAAAAAGAAGACGCATCAGAAGAGCCCCTTTCTCCGCCCGCGAGCGCCTCGTCTCTCTCTAAACAGTCAAAACTCCGTTCCTCCTCCTTCCGACAGGGCACAGTGTCGCCTACTGCAACTACATTCGGCCCCGACGGTGAGACTGCGCCAGAGATCTACCGGAAGCAGGTCGCGCGCATAGAAGACCTTGAGAAGGAAAACAAGCGACTTGCCAAGGAGGCTGGCGATGCAGAGAAGCGCTGGCAGAAGGCCGAGGAGGAGCTCGCTGACATGCGAGAGGCGGATAGGGATGGGGGTTCAGACAGCCAAGTTGAGAAGTTGGTACGGACGAATCATCACCCTATTCTACTTACCACCTACTAACTGTTCGTTTTATAGAAATCGGAGATTGCAGCCCTGCAGAGACAAAACTCGCAGCTCCAGTCGTCTGCCTCGAAACGCCATGTATCATCCCCTTCAACCTCCGTGGCTACGCCCCAAGCCGAGTTACAAGCGCAGCTGGATTCAAAATCCGCCACAATTGAGAATATGGAGTTGGAAATTTCGCGCCTGCGGGCTCAGGCGGAGAGACAGGCGTCTGCGGGAGGTACGGACCGGGAACAGATATTCGCCCTGGAAGAGAAGCTCGCACGCTCCGAGCAAGCTGCGATGAAGGCCCAGCGCGAGCTGAGCGATCTCAAGCGCAACCTTGAACGTACCACAGAGCGAGCCGTGAAGGAAGGCAGTGAGCGCACGAGTGCAGAGACAAAGCTTCGCAACCTAGAACGCAACGTTGAACAACTTATTAGCGAGAAGGCCGAATTGGAAAAGAAAGCCGAGGCCTTAGAGAAGAAGGTCGCTGCTCTCGGCACTCTACACAAGGAGAACGACAGTCGGTCTCAGGCCCTGAGGAAAGAGAAGGAACGCGCAGAGAAGGAGGCACAAGAAGCAAAATCAAAGATAGAGCGGCTAGAGGCGGAGAATACTCGCCTGCGGAAGAAAGACGCCGCTGAAGGGGGTGGCGATGACGACGGCGTCGATGAGCTCGAAAACGAAGAGCGCCAGCGCATGGAGAAGAAGATCCGCGATCTCGAGAGCGAAATCTACGACTTGCGACGTGGCATCTGGCACCAGCGCCGGCGGGAAATGGAGCCTGGTGCCGTCGACGAGCTGACCAGCCCCAGTCCCAGCGCCGGCTTCACCAACATCGATCTCGGCAGTGGCCTCGCGTCGCCCAACTCAGCGAAGAAGGCGGGCGGCAAAGGCTTCGGCGACTTCTTCACGAGCGGCATCAATGCCCTCACCGGGATCACGCCAGAGGAGAAGGACGAATTCCTCGACGATAACGACGAGATGGATTTCGACGAGGATGCTTTCCGGCGCGCCCAGGAAGAAGAGGCGCAGAGGCGCCTCGAGCGGATCAAGGAGCTCAAGCGGGGCCTGAAGAACTGGGAGGGCTGGAGACTGGACCTCGTGGACGGCCGGAGAGGTGGCGGCGGGTATGGCGCCGGCGAGGTCTTTGGGGTTTGAGCGAGTATCAACCAAGTAAAGCTAGCGCTTGGTATTGTTAAAAATGATGTGGGAGACTGGGCAGGCTGTATTGTAATCAATGAGATGGTGTGGTGATCGATGGAGGAGGGAGGAGGGAGCATCAGATAACAATGTTGATAAGAGTGACTGTGAGGTTTCTGGACAGAAAATATATCTTGATCGGCAGTTGGCTCAACACATACTCATATGATGTTATCCAGCTCCTAGGAACCGCGAATAAAAAGAGCATGCCCACCAGAGTTTCTAGATCGTAACACGATCGATCTTGAGATGCCAGGGTTGGATGTTGTGATGATGCGGGTTATTGTACCGGTTAGATGAAAAATTCACCAAGCCGCTGGGGTTCAGATATTAGAGTCTAATATCTGAACCCCTTCGGTTAAGCCCTGATCGATCGTACAACATCGATATACGTAAGATCTGCTACCTACTGGTCTTACTGACTTGTATCCGCAACCCTCCCTTTCCTCCTCAAGACCGGCATCGGGCGGTCACATGAACCACCGAAGAACATAATTATGGTTCTCGCCACTCAGTACAGATGATATATCTGGGCACTGTTTACCTTGTGTCGTACTTCGTCCTATGAGAACATCGCGATGCTTCTAGAGTCGCACAACCAATCAGGTCTGATATGGCACACGGCCTCAGGATACATACGTCCGTATATGTATGTTGTACTCTAATTCTTTTTTGGTGTAGGTACCTAGTTACCTAGTTACCGATATACACACGTTGAGGGACCAAACGATTCATGCCTTTTTTTTTTTTAATTATGTACTGTGGATATTGTTTCTATCGCTAAGTCCTGGTTAACTCCGAGATGTTTAAAGAAGAAAAATACCCAAGTTAGTTAGATATACATATTAGGGGGGAAGGATACCGCCCCCCTGATGAACCGCAAGTCTCGGATAGTAAATACAGCGCGGTATGGTCTATATGATTAATACTTGGTTTCTCGAGAAAGTCACGGTGGTAGCAGTGGTGGTGGTGTTGGTGGTGGTGGTGGTGGTAGTTATTACTCGAAGTTTTAAACTTTTCTTTCTTCTTTTTCTCCTGTGTATATGATTTCAGGAGAGGTGCTAGCTATGTAGGTAGATTAAAAGGGGTTTTTGTTTTTTTTAGATCCTCAATAAGAGATAGTAAGAGGTGACGGCAAGTGATAATAACGCACTCCAGCGAAATGGAACTTCCGCATGTTTAGAGGCCCGGACTTTGGGTACCTACTGGATTTTTAAAAGAGAGAAAGAGAAAGAGAAAGCATATGTTTGTATCGTTGTCGAAAGATCCGGCCCGTCCTACTCCTATCCCCTCCGTCGTCCTCGTATTGTAAAAATAAAAAATAAAAATTTTCCCATGTGTGTTAGTTAATCATCTGACTCCCGCCACTCTCGTAACCGCTCTCCTGAAAGCTCTCGTAGTCGCTCTCATCATCACCATCGTACGTACTCCTACCACTACTGTCGTCGTCGTCATCGTCGCCGCGGATCTCGCCATCACTTCCTCCTCCGCCGTCGTTGTCGTCATCGCTCCGTTCGTCGCTGCCGCCGTTATATTCCTCCGCAGCGATCTTAGCGATGGCCGCGGCCGTCCTCCCGATATCGTGCACGTCCTCCATCCACTCAGACCAGGCGGCAGCACCACCACCACAGCCGCCGCTGCCACCGCCTCCATCCGCCAGCCTCCTCAGCACGAGCTCCCCGCCGGCGGTCGGCAGGAAGACCGACGTCGGGGGCGCGAAGTACCGCTTCCCGGGCATCTGGACGACGACGGCGAGCCCCCGCTGCTGCTGCTTCTGCTGCTGCTGGAGCTGGAGGATCGCCCCGGTGAGGTCGCGCAGGGCCTCGTCGCCGTAGACCACGCTGAAGAAGATCTCGACCGCCGGCGCGTACGGGACCAGGGGCCTGCCGAGCATGGACAGCACGATCATGAAGCTCTCGTCCAGCAAGCCGACCGAGCCGTCGAGGAGCAGCGTCGCGGGCAGCAGGGCGGGCGCGATGGCCCCGTGGCGCTCGTCCGCGTAGAGGTACCGCGTGCCCATCTTGCCCGCGATTATCCCTTCGATGGACTTCTTTAGGTCCTCTGTCACCATGTGGGACGTCTCGATGTATGCCTTGTCTATCCCCTTGTGCAGTTTTCTGCCGTAGTCTTTACATTTGTCCTCCGAGCGCTCGGCGCAGTCACATCGGTGTCGAGGTTCGGGCTGGGGATGGGGCTGGAGCTTTGGCTTTTGGGCACCCCTTGTAATCGTGGTAGCAGTAGTAGTTGCTGTTGTGGTGGTGGTAGTAGTGATGGCGGTGCTAGTGGTATTTAACGTCATAGTTACCAAGGTGTCCTTTGAAGGGTACGCAGTAGTGTGGGCGCTCCAGGTAGTGCTGGTAGAGCGCTCCCTGTCTGAGGTTATCCATCCTGCGTCCAGAGACATGGCGAGTACACCCTCAAATTTAGTTTAGATTTGTGACAACTAAGCTGCTCAGGTGAGGATTATTTGGGCGGTTACAGAGTCGAGTTATATAAAGATGGACGACTTGCACGTGAACCGGAAATCTCACTGTTAGCGAGAGATCTCACCAAGAAGCTACTACCAGGTATGTTATGTAGGGGGCTTTGAAGAGATATACAGTCACCTGAGGAGGCACGGTGCACGACATCCTGCATATTAATGATGGAAGGGCTGCTTAGTCTGCTCACGTAGCATAGCCCTGATGAGGTCGCATGAGGACAGTATTAGAACGAAAACCTCTCATGATCGTAGCGACAACCAGTTCTATTTGTCCAAGTAGTGATTTTTACACGGTAGTGTACACCAACCTGACAATTTCCAGTGAACTAAATCGTGCTGGATCTTGTGGCAGCTCTCTCGTCCCCTTCTACCAGCCTCGTAGATATGCCATGCATGATGAAATCGTTTACGTCCGAAGGACGGGACCCGTCTACCTTGTCAGTCTGCGAGTATAATTTTATCCCGTTTTTTCGCGCGTCGATGGCGCATAGGACGACTGGAGCACCGGAGCAGAGCCAGTGTACCGCTTGACATAGGAGATAAACAAGTCATGCATACGGCAGAGCCCCGTGAAACTCGCTGAATGGCTTGAGAGGATTGCAATATGTCGTTGCAAAGTTCCATGCTTAATGTCATGATACGCAAACGGAATACGATTCCAGATATTAAAAACCAAACTACCCCTGGCGCCTCCTATCTTGGATTAAGTATCAATAGTCACGACAGATAACAAGCATACAAAGATGACCGTTTCTGTACTAACAGTCATCAACATGGATACTGTATACCTAAGACCGGAGTAAAACCTCGGCTTTCACGGAATGCTTGTGTCCGTTGGAGTTGGGCATTCTTGCTTGACGCCCGCATCCAACCGAGGAATCCCAACGGCATAATACATGCCAGCGGCGAAGGGTGCACAGCATTTGATATCCTCGTGGCATATCCCAAATCGTCATGAGTTCCTTTTTAGTAACGATTCGGTCCCGACTCCATCGTATGTTCCACCACGCCTGCTCCGTAGTTGCTGAATTCACATGTCAAAAGTCTCGCCAATGATCGGTATTTGTTGACCCTTTCCGCTAAATGGTTACTGCGGCGAAAAAAAGGGTTGTACAAGGTCGGTCAAGCGACAGTTTCTTTTTTCAAAAGCGCAGGCCTATCAGTTCATGTACCGTCCACTTCCAGTTCTTCACGCAACAACTATCTTATCGGCGTTCTTAAGATATCAACGTATCGCGGCATCGCATGCGTCCCTTGCATTATCTCACTCAGCCTCTTTGCTGGTAGAAAGTATTCAGACAATGTAGACGTACCAAGGAGACCGGTAAACTTCAGGTCAGTTCCAGTTATCACGAGGCACAAAAATCTTGTACTTTAGTGTCAGAATCTCCCTCAACCCATAGTAGAGTGCTCATGCCCCATGCTCGACCATAGTGCAGTTATTAGATCATTTAAATGATGGACTCGGCTGTGATACCATATTTTCTGCCCGGGAAATGGATCCCCTACCCATTCCTAGTTCATTTCGATTTATTAATGCCCTATTCCCTTCTTCCCTGTCTAGGATATATATGCCGTCGTCCTATGCGCCATTGCAGCACGTTACCATGTGCTTAGGCATATAGAGCCTTCGGACGTTAACAATATCATCAATATATAGCCCGATTTCCTTCGGTCCTATTTTTGTTTCTGATAATCATTAATCCGCTGATTTCGTTTTATACGCTGCTATATGAATGCGAATGCCTCGAGTCTGTATGTCGTCTATAACGGTACATCCACAAATAACTCTTTAGGCAGTTGGAAGGATTTATTTGATCCTCAACTCGCGAATCTAGGTTATAAGCATATCTTCCTCCGTCTAAATTAACACCTCCCAGGTTTTATGACTTCGACTCTTGTTAGCCTCCTAGGATGTCGTTTGCGCCCAAGAACTTCTCGCCCTTGGAGTAACCTCCCTTTTCCGAGAACAAATATCATGTGCGCAAGTGCTGACCTTTAAGGGTTATTCATTAACACCGGAAATAGCCGTATTGTCTCGTATCGGTCCTATCCGTTGCTCTCCTGGCCACTTTAAACCTCCGCGGGGCATAAGTCACGACAGTGTGCCACGAGAGAAGGCTCCTAACAAAGCCCTTAAAGTACTTTAATGTCTAGTCCCTCGTGAAACAGCTCGATTGTAACCCATACCCCAACGTATACCTCGTGACTATGGAAGTGGTTCTATACTTAGTTGATGCGCAAGATCTTGTCAGGTTTCCTTTAGTGCCGATCTACAAGAGCATTATACGAACTAAATAGCATCGAGTATATAGCTCTCGCGCCTCTTTTTGAGACATGTATTATAGTGATGTTTTTACATCAAATTCAAGGTCCTAAAAATGAAACAGTTGATAAAGTAGGCGGTATAAATTAAAGGAAACGGGCATTAATAGGACCATAATTATGAGACAAATCAGTTGGTCTCATATTGTGATATCATGTGTTACCAAATAATCCCTTAATGGGTACCTATCAAAATATACCACCTTCACTTGAACATGGACAAGATTAAAAGCATATTTGGCTACCTAAATAACTGTATGGCTTCCTTACAAACTTATTTGTTACGAACCAACCAGAGTAAGCAATCAAATGACAGGGGTACTGTCCCCATTATTCTCGGTTTGGCACCGGACATAAGATCCCGGAAGGAAAACAGCCTATGGTCACGTGATATGGATGTGTGTGGATGGAACACATCCAGAGGTATCCAACATACCAAACGGAAAGAACGTGTACAAGGGAGAATGAGTATAAGAAGGATGGAATTTCCTATGAATCTAGTCATTCATTCTAGTTCTTTAGCTATCAATCTAAGACTACAGTCACTCCTTGATACTATAGTGAGAGTACATTGAAATCTCTCTGACGAACAAAACATTGTGAATCACTTGAACCAATCTCAATCCACTGTTACCTTCAAATCAAGAAAACCCAGTACGTACTCACCTGTGAAGTCAGCTGACTAGGAACACACAGGGAGGTTCGTCACATTATTCCTATTACCCCGAGTAACATTTACACTGTGCCTAACGGACTACATAGGCAGGCTTGCTGGAACAGTAGGGTCTTACATGTACAACTAGCGCATGAGGGCATGACAAAAGTTTAAAGAGAGGTACCTTACAACAAAATTTTGTTCCATGTTGTCTGGAATTTAACTCTGGAATTACCATATACACCCTCGGTTTTAAGAGACAACATAGGTAGTTGAGGCAAGCTCCGTGCATCCAGACCTAATCTACCTACAAGCATATTCCCTCAACTCTCCACCGAAAAACCTACAAGCCATGGCCAATATAATAGTCGCCCATATATATTATACCTATTCTAGGCAGATAATGCTGCGGAAAATGCAATACATAGGACTCAAGACAGCCTAGCCACCAGGTTAGTGACAACTTGTGTTTAGTAAATTGGGTAATCTTTAGTCTTACTAGCCAATCAAGAGCAAGTTCTCTATAATTGGGCCCTCTGTGATTTGTGGGCTAGGTAGGTAAGTCTTGGCGTAATCCTTGGCTCGGGTACATTAACACGGACAAGAGCTGAGACATCCAATCAAGTCAGAAAGACCTGCCAATCCGAGTTGGTGTAGTGGCTAACATTTGACGCTCTCACCGTCAAGCCCGGGGTTCGATTCCCCGACTCGGAGATTCCTTTTTTTTATTTTCGCGATATCGCCGAAGTCTGCCCAGTTTTTTTTTTCTTCTATTTTTTTCTTCTCCATTTTATCTTTTCTTAAAAATGGGTTGGGCACACTGTATACACGGTATGAATCCAGTTGTGTGGTAAGGGTAAAGATTACAAAGCATGTGAGGTCTAACTTGTAGGTGGGCCGGAAACCCAACTTCATCTCGAGGGGGGCAAAACTACACGTAACATTTGCCTTATTACTATATGATTCATCCCCGTCTACATGCTTCTTCGGTGTGTCATTACTGCCTGCTTCCGAGTACCACATGAGGTCCCATAAGGCTGTCATTCACACACACCTTCACACCTGCAAGGGTGGTTGGTCGGCTGTATATACTCGGTGCGTCATAACTCGGGGACAGGGAGTTACAAGTGCATATGCTAATTCAGGCGAGTCCTCAAGCTAGATAGGGAAGGTATGTTCACACATTGGTCATCCTAGTTTATACAGTTAGCTGTAGCCTAGCTTGTATGCGACTTAGGTTACAACCGGGGGTACACACAGCAGGAAAGGGAAGGCCTAGAGATCGAGGATCGTTGGGGCCGGGAGCCGAGTATATATCATACAAGGCTGAATGACGATCAGTCATCTATGTTTCATGGTACACTCATCAACATGGTAGGCATGGGTAGGTAGTAACGTACGTAGTTGTAAGGCAAAATTCTAAATCTACAGCTAATACCTAGAAAATCATGCCTCTTTGCAGACTAATCATCTCTTTGTCCTACCGAGCAGCATGTAACCCCCTGTCTTCTATCTATCGATCTTCTTACTACGTTGCAACTCCTAATGGTATCCTTCCTGACAGTATGGTTGCCAAGAGATCATCACGTTAGAACACACGGGATAGTCTCTCCACCGATGGAATACTGAAATACGGTTTTGCAGACTTTACTGCAATATCATCATTATTTGCATTGTAGAAGAAGGCAACGAGCAGCAGTCTGGTGCATCATCTCCAGCCATATCCCCCCTAAGCTCGAAGAAACGCAAATGCCTATAGTAGAAGTACAAAGCCCCTTCTTCTAGATGAAGGATAGAGAAAAATAGAGAAACCCTTTCCGTCGTCGCAAATACCGACGCAATTTCCATACCAGGGATATTGATTGATTACCCTACCACGCCTTAAAGTGAACCGAACCCTGCCTTTCTCTCACGTCTATGGGGGAAATCATGCCGTTCTTTAGAAAAAGGCGAAGAAAAAGAAGAAAAGGTGGGGGAATCACATCCACGCAAGCCTACGAGGCAGAACCATGAGCCATTATGCTCTCTCTACTGACACTCCTTGAAAAACCAAACGCCGGGGTCATAACTCATATCGTGCTAGTCAAACAAGGAAAAAATAAAATTTAAAAAGCATCATTCCGTCCATTATCCTGCCTTCTCGCAAACTCCCCTCATCCATGTATGCAGTTACGAAGTGGGGTATTGTGGTAATAAAGCCAAAGGGAAAAATAACAAAACAAAAGAAAAAAAAAGGGAGGGGAGGGAGGCGGAGGGGGAGGTCAGAAAGACTGAGAAACCTGCTGTTCGCCATTTTCCGTCACGGGGGCGGCTGCGGGCGAACCACTAGTAAATCGATTCTGAGTCCGTTCTGCATTTGTGAAGTTATGCAGGGTTTCCTGCAGCTCCTGCATCTGCTGCATCATGGCCATCTGCTGACGCTTCTGCGCCTCGACCTGGCTTCTCAAGTCCTGGTTCTCCACCTGCAGGCGCTTGACCTCGTCGCGGAGATCATCGTCGGGCTTGCGCTTCTCACCGAGCTTCGGGCTAGCAGCCACGCTGGTGCCGTCTTCGGGCTCCTCGATAGTAGAGACAGTAGACGCAGGCACGTCCGCAGTGTGGACCCTCCTAAGGTGTTCGTTGAGGTTTTCCAGGCGGGAGAACCCCTTTCCGGTGTGTCGCTTGCAGTTGACGTGAGGACAGTTGAGGGGGTTCTTCGGGCCGCCGTGTTTGCCATGAACTTCGCGCTCGTGTCGCAGAAGCCCGCCAGAGTATGTGAAACCGGGAAGCTTCTCACAGCCTCCGGAAGGACATTTATACGGGCGGTCGTGCTTGTCCATGTGCTTGCTATAGATATAATGAGTAACTTGTGTGGACTCCGGGAGCGAAATATGCTTGCTTACCTCCATTCACACTTCCGACCAAATTCCCTAACTTCGTCCGTGCAGTTCGGCCAAGTACAGCAATATTTCCCATCTCGATTTTTCATCACCTCGCGGTCAGGTTTCGGGATCGGCTTCATGCGCGGAGGAAGATTCGGACCTTCTGATTCAGCCTTAACACGATTCACACTTGGCAGGCCGTCCGGCGGAGTCGGCGGGGCTAGAAGGTTATGCGGAGATTCGGGAGACGGTGGTATCAGAGTCGGATCGTCGCGAGAATGAAGCTGGTTGAAGTGAACGAGAACCTGCATGGGATTGGGCGAGTAACGGGACGAGGCGGCGTCTGCGTCGTCGCCATGATCGCTAGTGCCGACGTTGGGAGGGTATGGGTTGGAGGGGAGAAAGTTGCGGTTCTCGTAGACAACGCTCATCTTGAAGCGATAGTTGGGAAGGCCTTGGTTGTAACCCTTGTTGGTGCTGAATACTTGGAGGAATTCGAGACGGACGCGGTCGTTGTCCCGAAAACGCCGCGGCAGGGTATAGCGCCGACAGATGTCGCGGCAGTCCTCGACGGGGGCCGTGATGCTTAAGTCGTAGTCAAGGGGTTTCTTGTTCAGAGCTCGTTGCACTGCGTAGACGTGCTGTACAACGTGCCTCTCTGCGCCTGCGACAGTGCAATTATTAGCAGCCTGAGATCTTCGGTTGCAATGCGCAAGAAGAGACGCAATCATTCGCCAACGCCACTGCGAGGTACCCTCAGCCACCGCGGCGCTAAGCCACAGTGGTGCTAGCCCATGCCCTGCTTAGCCACTACTGCTTTGTCATTGTATGACGTGGTTGCCCTTGCCCCCACTGCCCTGTCGTTCTAAATATAGAATTCTAAGTCACTGCCGAGGATACACCGTCTAGGCATCTCGTCCAGGTTGTGTACAAGTATATTTGTATGACCCCGTAGGCCGAAGGGGGCAAGAAACTGGATCACCCGGAGAATAAAGGGTCGGGGAGAAGACTCACAATCATCAAAAGCGGGCCAAACCTCAACAGCATATGTCCAATTATCGTCTTCCAAATGGGCAGCGTCTAGTCGCGATCTGTCTCGGGGACCTGTTACTCTTTTATATTAGTACATCCTAGGCCGACATGACTGATATCGGCCACGGGGCGGGGTGACCAGGGGATCTCCAGACCAGGCAGAGAGGCTTCAGATGACTCACCAGATGATACATCTCGTTCGCCCGGCCCTCCGGTAGCTTCAGCCTGGCTAGCTAGAGCTGCTTGCTCGTAAGCAGTGCTCTGGATCGTAGGAGGCTCGCTTAAGTACGCATTCATAGCATCTGTTGGTCCATAGCTCGGCGGCGTGGGGACCCCATCTATTACATCAGCAGGTTGGTGATTCATGTATCCCGAATCTCCATGGATGGTGCTACTTTGGTGGTGTGCTGTCGTTGCAGGGGGTCCATTTGGAAACGGGCTCAGATTGGACGGCGCCTGACCAGGACTGTCGTAAAGGCTCCAGCCCATCTCACCAGGCTGCATCTCGGTGACATTGCCCTGGTGGTCCCAAGGCCCTATCGCATTATAGTCGTGTGTTGGCATCTGGAAATCCGATGCCTGCTCATACGGAGTCCCTGTGTTTAGGAATTGGACATCTGGCCAATGGAACTGATGGACATCCATCGTGCACTATCTAAGATGCACGTCAGTGAATCAGATCAACAAAAGTCTGACACGCTCTTGATCGATAGGCCTACACAGAAGAGATGGCAATCGTCCTCTATGTAGCACCAAGCCGAGCGTGTCCTGTCTGTGGAGAACAACGACATGGGAAGAAAAGCTGGTTATGCGGTAATGGGGATGGAAATGCATATGCACACGATAGCGAGGGACAAAAATAGGGAGTGTAGACGAATGTAGATAGGTGTGTACTCCTAGAATAGCTTGGGGTGGGGGGTTAAGATTGGGCTTTCGTCGAAGGGCAGGGTGTAAACAAGACAAAACAACTCGAATATTTTTTAGCAAATCATACTATCCACATGCGAAATCTCTCATGAGGCACAGTGACACAACGTAAGGTAATACTTCAAGCGTATGGCGAGGCGAGTAGGAGTATGGGGGCGTGGTACGTACTCAAAGGGGGGGGTGTGGAAAATGGGAGGGTAATAAATAAGGCTTACCAGTAAAGGGGGGGGGTGCCGGTGAGTTTTAGATTGCAACCAGAGAATCGAATACGAATGTAGGCTCGGTTCGGTGGATAGTGATCGGGTGCTGGGAGGTTGCATTAACAGTAACTCCAGTTATGGAAGCATGAAACAGCGTCAATTGTTTTTCTTTCTTGTTGGTAAGAGTGATGCCTAAATCGGGGAGGTCAAGACTGTGATGGAAGGACTTCCTTATTAAATTCACCAGTCAGAATTGGGAGGGATTTATCGCGG
Source organism: Biscogniauxia marginata (assembly GCA_022695795.1). Taxonomy (NCBI): domain Eukaryota; kingdom Fungi; phylum Ascomycota; class Sordariomycetes; order Xylariales; family Xylariaceae; genus Biscogniauxia; species Biscogniauxia marginata. The sequence goes on along the minus strand of MU404096.1, from coordinate 60,922 downwards.
CAGGTACTTGGATTGTGACCTTCAGTCAAAACTCAAGATCTTAGCATCGATACCGACCCAACCTTAGCCGAAGATATTATTTTCTTCTCCCGTCAGTAACAAGGTCCAACACCTACAGGTCAGACCCCGAGTCTTGAACGTCGATTTAGCCCCCTGCATCTCAAGCCTTATAATAAACGCGAAGGCAAAGAGAGTGCCGAGAACAGTCTCAGAATCTCGAGGCAACTCCGAGTTTCCACAGTGGTGCCTTTAGATTCATGTCATTTTTCGTGAAAGGGTATTGGCCAGGCACTTAACTCCTATTGGTCTTGTAGCCCATAAGGTCTCGGAGTTGTATCGACACGAAAAAAACACCACCTTGAGTTTCCAGAAGCCTCTTGTTGTATCAGGACAATATTTGGTTCAATGACACTTTATTTCAATGTCATCCATAGGCTCCCGCCCATCAGCTCCTTGTCCTCCATACGCATCTCACATAGGCTCGTGGCCCACCTCCAACTCCTTCTAAGCCATAGCTGCCATTCAGCCCCTACCGAGGAGTCTTTCTTGTCTTTATGTCGGCCTTCACCTAGAATCGACCAGGTGTCCATCGGGATACTCGCGTAGGCTGGTGGAATATTACGAAATCCGATTCGTCTTTTGCACAATGGGCCATCATTGCGGCTTGCTATATATATGGTTTTAGTGGTAAAGCGTTCGAAGGCCAGAGACAATGGTTTTGGGTCTTCCCATAACAGCCAGATCCATAATGCAGTATTTGCGGTAGTCCCAAGCAGGAGACTAGAGTTGCAAAGTGAAGGGGCTCTATATATTTCAAACCGCCTCATCCACCGGTAACACTAGTCATCGCGCCATAAATTCTCTGCTTCACCGAAAGCTCAGATGAGCCAGGAATTTGAAAATATAAACAGGAAAAAAAAAGAAAAGAAAAAAAAGAAACAAAGCTGGAATTCATATTGGAGGAAACCAGGTAGTATTCTTGGACTTGTAAGCCTCTATTGTCTAGATAGAGGAAGCTCAGGCCCAAATCCCCGAGATCTGGAATTTGATGGTAAATATCTTGGTGTTGGTCCGTGGACCAAGACATGAACCTATTCCAGTTCAATTCAGGCGGATCGGGCACTCTTTACTTATTGTCTTGCTTCAATTGATCTGCAGGAGCTGAATGGGTATAATGAAACAAAGAGCGTGTGGACAACTGGCAAGGCAAGAGTGAGAAAGGCTCCGGTCAATATTGGCCTCGTATTAGATGTTTCTTAGGTTAATGAATATTATAGGGGATGAATCATAGTATGTGAATGGCGTCTAGTCCAGACATAGTCCATTGAGGAAGTCATGATCCGACATTGATGGGATGGTGACCAGGTAACAAACAAAGAGATATATGTTGAAGAGATTGGGGGCGAAAAGAGGGGCAGGATATCAATTGTGGTGTTGTCGCATGGGGAAAAAAAATAATAGTATAAAACTTGCCAAGCACAAACGTCTGTATGCCTGAGGCTCCCAAAGGTCACCCATTATGGGTCATGTAATGTACCGTGGACTGGTCCCGGAATATAAACCATACACAACCCCCACCAAATGTCTTAGAATGCTGTCTCACCAAGATTATAGTGTTGTAACAAGCACTATAGTAAGTACATGTAGCAATTTGGACACGATCATAAAGAGGATGCAGAAATAGGGCTCTCTCACTTCCTCCTTAACGGCTTTCTCGGGTCAGACCAGTACATACGCTCTGGATACTATAAACTCCAGATACTATGAATATGTTATACAAACGTCAATGCCTCTTACTTCAGCATTAACGCTCCTCTAGACAAATCAATATCTCGTGGTGCCCAGATCAAAGTGGGGAAATACTAGATAGTGAGTAGGCTTGCTATAGTTATAAGTATGAATGGAGATATTCATCATAAATCCTTACTTTTTGAAGTGGACATTGACTATTGTTTGTAAGGACATAGTTTTCAGAAACGTTCTCTAAGCTAAACTCGCGCAAATTCGAAAAGATGTGAACTTTTCGAGCCGTTATTGTTAAATACATTGACCAGTACTAAAATTTCTCGACTAGAACTCTTGACTATAGCCGCTCAGCAAAAGGTCTAGACTTCTAGTCGAACATCGGTACAAACTAATGGGCAACTTACTATAAAGCCCGATGCTACACCCGTGCATATCTATATTCACTATACCCGGACGGGTTCTTGGCAACATTATTTTGGGGGGGGGGAGAAAACAGAAAACCGGGTATTCATTTTCACATGCCAACCAACATTATTTCATCCACGCCCACTGGTAATTTTGTCGATGACCTTCCGGTGGCGTCTGGGGGCCGAGCCTGATTTGCAGGGGAGATTTCGAAGCATCCAGCTCAAGACGAGCAACCTCGCCTTCCCCCCTGAGAAGATCCACCCTGACTTCGACATTCTTCACCATATGCTCCGGGGCCACGAGCCGTATCAGCCGCTGCCGCAGTGCCGGGTTCGCCCTAACAGGCACGCCGACGCGCCACTCCCACGCGTCGATCCGCCTCCCCTCGTCGACGACGTCCGCCGGCTCCCCGCCGAACAGCGTCTGGAAGGTTTCCCACAGCAAGCCGAGGCGGTGTTCGCTGCGGACCCGCTCCGGCACGGCCCGGATCCGCACTTCTACGCCGGCCAGCCCGGCGGCCCCGGAAGGGTGTCTGGTGTCGTGAGCCTCTGCCGTGGGGGGAGATCTCTGCTGCTGCTCCTCCCCCGGGCGCGAGCGCAGGACCCAGTAGGGGACTTCGCCGGGGATCACGTCCAGTTCGCGCTTCCACTCGAGATGTCCCCCGTGGTCGGGAAACGACACGACGTCCGCGCTCTCTGTGCCGTCGGGCATTCGCGTGCTGACGCGGACGGGTTCCAAGTAGATGACGCCCGTCCCGGAATCCCGGACGCGAAGTTGCATGGCGTCGAAAACCTCTTCCCAGCTTTCATCATTGGGCTCCGGTGGTGCTTCCGGGGGGGTGAAGCGGATGGCCCAGTCGACGACGGTGCCTTCTTCGCATTCGCCGTATCGGTGCTTTCTCCGAGCTTCTGGGTCGATATCCGGACGGAAGGCGATGAATTCCAGATATGTTCCGTCCTCGAAGTGTGCCAGCACTCGCTCGGTCTGCCCGTCGCCTTGTCGGCCGGCAGACGTCAGGTTGAAGACTTCCCGAAGAGACAGTGGTGGATCATTGAGGAAAACGTGAGAAACGAGTATTGTGACATGGTCTAAAATAGGTGAAATTGCCATATCACAATATTTATAGCGTACTTTTAATGTCAAGACATCAAAGACTGTAGGTTTTAAGAACTAGGAATAGCATCCTCATCCTGAACCAGGATGATAAGCTTACTAGAGCGACTAAGCCCGCCGGTTGCGGCCCACTTACAAAACCTCACAATTTTGACCTATAAATGGGTTCTTACCAAACTATACACGATAGCTAGGCTAGGTTTCTCTCTTTCCCCCTTTTAACGTACAATAATGGTGCTATGTTGAGACGATTAGCGTTTACATGTTTTGGCAGCGAATATTTACACAGTTCTAATACACACCTCAAAAGCGACGTCGATATCGATTTATTGCGCCTTGTAAACCTTACTCCACGACAATAAATTAATACGGTAAGAATTTACCATCAGTGTATCAATGGCTGGGCTAAGGCTTAAAACATTATGTTTATAATTTATTTTCGAGTTCATTTTACGTACATAGCAGTTTTTGTACTTCATAGGAAATCAATCATGTAATAATGTTAAATTACCTAGAGGGTGCATATATAAAACAATGATACCTAAGTAGGTATAATATCTATTTGCAAGCATTATTTATTATACGCCGCTAATAACTATCTCTAGTCTGAAGTTCACCATTCGTGGAGTCAAGCGGTAGACTTTTGCGAGTTTAGGAAACGTATATTACCCATATTGATGGATAGTACGGTAGAAAGGCCGGTAGTAGTAGTAGTAGTAGTAGTAGCTATTCCTTACGTTCTGGGTAACTGCTGGTCCACTGTTGGCACAGGGAACCCCCCCTTCTCTTCTTTTTTTATAGTTATTACTAGCAATAATGCTCAAAGATCCCCATTCGCGTCTAGCCCGCAGCGTACACAATACCTATAGCTTAGGTACTCGAGCCCCCACTGGTATCGACTTATTCCAATAGCGGACGATGTAGAAAGACTCTGTCCTCAGGACCGAAAACAGCATCTCTACCTATAAGCAAGAGACCTGCACGTTGTACGTATTCCATGACCTCCCTGTCTGCCTTTGGGGATAGGACTACTTGCCGCAGCAGCAGATTCACGACTGAAACGTGCCTGAATCCATGTTCTCCCCGCCGACTTCTGCATAGCGTCTCTTCTCCTGCACTAGAAGCATCTCGTAAACCTTGGCTCTGTAGGTCGAGGCTATCTTGAAGATTTGGCGCTTTTGACCAAGTTAGGTGTGATTTATTAAGTATATCGTGTTCTCTGCCTCAACGGCACGTGCAAGAGCTGCTTGAAATCATGTTTAAAAGAGGCATTGCGACTGGTCAGAAAAGTCTCCCTCGTAAGGCTCCAGTGCGATAAGAAGGATTCGGACAAGCTGGTGGAGCAGGTTACGGGCTTCGTGGACAGAACCGTCTGCGGCTCGTACTGTAAATAGCTACGGCGACTGAGGCACACTGGCTAGGAAATGCGAAGAACTTCTTGCCGGATATTGCGTCTAGGCAGACTCACCGTTTCCCTTGACGGCAGCTAAGTCATATCACCTGCCTATCCCACAAGAGCCCGTTCTCCACGAGCTAAAGAGTGGTAGGTATTCGCTGCACCCTGACTGCATCTGTGGCCAGTCAGAAATTGAGTCACGAAACCATCAGACGCCAGCCGCCGATTTCTCTGTTGTGCCGCAGCTCGGCCAAGGCTGCCCCGAGGAAGGTTGAAGGGCTTAACATTTCCCATGCTACACGGTCGGTATTACTCTGTCGCTACTGAAGACAGCTGCCCTTCCTCGGCTGCCCAACTGAGAGTTCCGTCGGTATTCCTATGAAACCACCGTCTTATTATATCATCCCATTCCCAATATGAGTCAGGGGGGGGGGGGGGGGCGGGGGCGGCGGGGGCGCGCGGGG